>CAUYRH010053631.1:0-20188 GCA_963574655.1 Perodicticus potto | reverse complement strand
TTTGAGACAGAGCCTCAAGCTGTCACCCTGGATAGAGTGCCGTGGCATCACAGCTCATAGCAATCTCAATTCCTGGGCTCAAGCGAGTCTCCTGCCTCCGCCTCCCAAGTAGCTGGGACTACAGGCGCCCGCCACAACGCCCGGCCATTTTTTGGTTGCAGTTGTCATTGTTGTTTGGTGGGCCCGGGCTGGATTCGAACCCGCCAGCTCAGGTGTACGTGGCTGGCGCCTTAGCCCGTTGAGCCACAGGCGCCGAGCCCACAAACCTAATTTTTAAGCTATTGTTCCAAAACTTCTTAGAAGGAAATGCTTAAACATTGCTTGAGAAAATCTTAACTAAAATAATCAGAATAAGCAGATATTGAAGATAGGACAATTGGGATTACATTTTAGAATTTTTGACACAAAATAAAAACAGTTCTTGATGAGATTTTAAAATACTAAACAGAAATAAGGACCCAGACTTAGCTCATAAATTATTGGGTCAATATTCAATTCCAAATACAAAACCTTACCGCTTAAAAATCTGTTTTCAGGAAAATGATATTAAATATGAGGGAAATTAATCTTTGACAAAACATTATGAGATTTTTCATAACAAAGCATGCTAGCCACTTAAAATTTATAACTTATAAATTACTACAATTTTTCTAACAGGTTTAGGGCCACAGATTAATTTCAGTATTATAATACACATTTTACTTGGACTTGTACTGACCTACCAAAATTCAGCATGGAAAGAAAAAAATCAGTGTTGAGCTCTTAATAAACAGATGTCCTGGGTGGCGCCTGTGGCTCATCAAGTAGGGCGCCGACTCATATACGGAAGGTGGCGGGTTCAAACCCAGACTCAGCCAAAGTGCCAAAACAGAAAAATAGCCGGGCATTGTGGCGGGCTCCTGTAGTCCCAGCTACTCAGGAGGCTGAGGCAAAAGAATCGCCTAAGCCCAGGAGTTGGAGGATGCTGTGAGCTGTGTGACGTCACGGCACTCCACCTAGGGCGATAAAGTGAGACTCTGTCTCTACAAAAAAAAACAAAAACAAAAACAGGTGTCCTTTCTGAAATACTCCCCCCAAATTCGAAGTAGTAGAAACAGTGTCAAAAGTTGTTCTTTCTCCTTGGTGTGTGACACACCTTTTGGGGGCAAGACACAATTATAAAAGGGACTTTACCCAACATATGCAATCAGTGTAACCTGGTTTCTTGTACCCTCAATGAATCCCTAACAATTAAAAAGAAGTCATTCTTTCTCTACCTATCAAAACATCCACAACATTACCAACATCAGATATAAAATAAAAGTCATTACTGATATTCATCTACTATACTTCAAATCCTAAACAAGATAATTTCAAGCTCCATGTTTATTCAATTGCTATTTACCATCAATTCTTGTGGAAAAACTAGGAAATAGACTAGTGCTGCTCATTAAACTGTATATAACCAGAAAATACTCTTAATTATGACAGAGTTAGACCAATTCTAGTTAGAAATTTATCCTAAAATGGGTGAAAGATATTAACCAGCATCTATCTTTTCTGCACCGATCAATCTTCCTTAAGACCAGGAACTGAAACCCTCAGATAGGCCTTTCAAGTAAGCGTTAAATAGTGAAAAGCAATACCTTGATGCATCCAAACAATTTTAATATAAATTTCTGCATACCTGGGGTAGAAACTAGAAGAGAAATAGCTTGCATTTTTCTTTTTCCCTCACTTATAAATAAATAAATGTGCTTGGTAGATGCCTTTAAAAGTTAAGTTAATAGAAATAATAGTTAATTTAAGTTTCAGACACCACTACCTCAGAAATTTAAAAAAAATTAATGGAAGACTAGTTTCTCAATTAGCCTAAACATTCAAAACTGACCTATAGTTGTTTCCAGTTTTTTGAAAATTATTTTTAAATGTTTTGTAATCTTATAAAATATGCTTTTGAAATCAAACTTCAAACCCAAAGGTAAAGCTTGGTCTTGAATAATTAGTTTAAAATACTGAAAGGCAAAATTAGAACACAAGACAGGACATAATAATTTCTATAGATGGAAATGAGCCATCTCTACCTCCTGAAGAAGTGCTTCATTAGCCCCACTTTGCGCTAGTTAATGTTGCTTCTTATGCTACAAATAAATAATTCAAAACGGCTCGTTTAAAGAAAAGTTCTATTCAGATATCACAATTTGTCTCCGCGTTGCCAGTAAGTGCCTTTGTTTCCAGCTTCATGGACTATTCTGGGATGTCAAGAGTTGTATTATTTAACTGCTCCACAAGAACCCTGCTTCCATTCACTCTCACCCGGGACGAGGACATAACTGATGTTTAGAGAGAAATGATGCTTAAGAATTTCGAGAGGAACATCTCTTACCGCTCCAACCTTTAATCAATAATCACTTTTTGTTTATTTGTTGTTGTTGCGCTTAAAAAGACACCTGCACGCACACAATTTTCCCATCGCCAACAGACAGACAGAGTATATCAAGCTTGATCTCCAAGAGCTCCAGGGAAACAAACACGGTAAAACCCAGTTGGCCCACGGAGGGGAGCGCAGAAGGGCTTGGGGAAGGGAGAGACCCTGGGGTGTGGGAGGCAGGGACAGCGCCTGTTTACAGACGCCTCCACCCTCCCCCAACTCCACAGACTGGGGGTCCAAAAAGCATTTCCTGTGCGCACTCTGCGCTCAGCGCAGGCCCCGGAGTAAGAGAGGAACCGGGCAGGCTCTTGGCCCCCTCCCTCGCCCTCCCCTGGTCCCGGGCGGCGTCCGTGCCTCCCTTCGGCCTACCCATCCCGCAGGCCTCCCAGACGACAGGCGGAGGCCTGAGGCCTAAAGGACGCTGGCCACTGACAAGCCCCTAGGCCGCCGGCGGTGCCCTGCGGGGCCTGGGACCGGCCGGCTGGCCGCCGCCGCCCGGAGCAGAGGGCGGGCGAAGGCAGCCCCTTCGCCGCCGCAGCCGCCTATTGTTCCCGACCGTGGCCCGGCCGTGGCCGCCCCGCTCCCCACGCCGCCGCCCGCCGCTCGCTCACCGCGCTGGTCCGAGCAGCAGCTCCTCTCAGCTCCGAGTCCCCGCGGCCGTCACCACCGCCACGGCAGCTGCCGACGCCGCCGCTGCCACCGTCGACTCTGACTCTGTCCCAGGCCGCCGGGCCACGGCTGCCACCGCCAGCGCCGCCTCCGGCTTCCCACCTGCTGCTGAGGCTGCTCCTGCAGCAGGGGCCATCTTGTTGGTCTGCCTCCTCTTCCTCCTCCTCGCCCTCCGCCGCCCAGTTGCTCGTTGTCCTCGTCCCCTTCCTCTTCCTCGGGCTCCGGCCCGCCCCGGAGACTGGGGCGGAGATGAGGGCGAGGCTCCTCCCTCGGGAGGCGGGGCGAGCGGCGGGGCGGGGCGGGGCGGGGCGGGGCGAGCGGCGGGGCGGGGCGGGCGCGGGAGCGGACCTGTGAGTCACCGGCCACCGACGCCCGGGCGGGAGGCTGGCGACGCTCACCGCCTCGACCCGAAGCGCGGACACGCCCTGGGCCGAGGAACAGGTCTGTCCGTCCTGCCCTCCCCACCGGCGCCTCTGGGCCCGACGACAAGGGTGAATTGGAAGTTCTGCGGTTTCCACCGAACCCCGCGCTACCCTCTCGGCTTTCTCAGCTCTTTTCCCTCAACTCCTGTTTGTTTGTCGCGTCTTCCCCCGCATCCCATTTCTTCTCTATTATCCAGGTTCTAGACCACACGAGCTTTGCCCTTGTCACCCGCTCACACAGTCCCAGAAGAGGGACGCGGTGAAGTAGCCCAAGAAGCCGGACACTCCCTACTCCAGAACGTCTCCCCAGGCCTTTGTGAACAGTGAGAGCCGTCCGGGAAGGACAGGAAATGACCGGCCTGTGGAAGAGCTGCTGGATCTAACCTTGTCACTCTTTAAAGTCTCCTGTCCCTTGTGGAAAAGATGCCGTTTGAGTTTGGGGGACTGAGAAACCTCTTCAAGACAATTCAGTTTAGCTACACTCTTGCTTTTGAGAAGGGGGAGAAATGGAATTCTTTTAGTACCATAAAGTGCTAATTTCAAAATCAATTATCTGGAAAACAGGAGAGTCCCCAAATAGCAACCACTCAATACTCCGCACTCTTCACTATCACCCTTTTTTGCTGCAGATCTTGGTCAAGAGAGCAGAGATTTTTTTTTCAGCCCTTTCTTCACTGTATACATACAGTGATACCAAGAAAAATACTTTTGCCTTTACCTTGGTAAATTGGAATCACTGTAACAAATAGCACTTGTATATTAAGTGTAAAACAATCACACACCTTCCTAAACTCAACAGGGTTCTTTTGTTTTTTGGTTTTTTTTTGAGACGACTTCTTTTTACTTGTTAACACCCTTCTGCTACTGAGATTTCAGCTTCTTTTAGAAGACCCATTGACGTCTTTCTACTGATTGGAATTTGCTGCCTTTGAAGTGGATCTGTAACGTCCTCTCCAACTCACTTAAATTGTAACTAACCTCTGTCCTATAAAGAGTGAATTTCTAGCTGCTAGGAAGGATAGGGTCAGCATATACTGATCTAAAAGCTATCTCTTGGATAGCCTTTCCTTCCTCAAACTCTGCTTCTGTCCCCTGCTAAGAAAAACAGATTAATCTGTTCCTCCTCCTCCCTTTTTCTCACTCCTAGGGAACCTTCCACAACAGAAGGTTTTAGCGGCTGTTGCTAGGCAAACCTGCCAACTTCCCTGTTTAGGTGAAGCAAGTAACTCAACTTCCATTACAAACAACCTAGATAATGTAATTTCTTTGCATTACTAATAGTTGTACCTCAGTTGGTAAAGTCCTTTAAAGGTTCCTTTATATGTATTATAAAATGTAAAAATATTTAAGTTAAATTTATTTTTATTTCATCAATATTTCATTTAAAAATGGAGGGGCTTCCCCAAATTAAACAGAAACATTTGACAGAAAAAGAAGAGTCATTTTGAAGATAATGTTTACAATAAAAACTAATCTGTGAGAAGTTATTTATACATTTTGAACCCCCTAGTTAGACTAGAAGTGTAAGATACAGAAGATAAATTTGTCTCTTGAAACCAAGTCTATTTAGGAGAGATAATATGGCTTTTTCAGTAAGGGAGGGGGGAAAAAGATATTTGGGGTTTTATTCTCTATTAACAATTATTTTATTTTATTTTCAGACAGTCTCACTTTTGTCACCCTCAGTAGAGTGCTGTAGCATCACAGCTCACAGCATCCTCAAACTCTTGGGCTCGAGCAATCTTCTTGCCTGAGCCTCCCGAGTAGTTGGGACTACTACCCAGGCGCTTGCCACAATGCCCGGCTATTTTTTGGAGATGGGTCTCACTCTTACTCAGGTTGGTCTCTAACCTATGAGCTCAGGCAATCCACCTACCTCAGATTCCCAGGGTGCTAGGATTACAGGTGCGAGCCGCCCCGCCCAGCCTTAACAATTATTTTAAAATTTTAGCTAGGGAATTAAGATTTTTTTCTGATTTTGCTCTTTAAACTTTTTTAAAAAGTTAGGATGTAGAAATTGATTGCAAATTAGTACAAGTAAGAATAAATGGGAAATTATGTTGAAATTTAAGCTTACATATTTAAATTTCAAAACTCTTAAAATTACATAATTTGTTTCAGCCCAAGGAGATTTGTATTAATATGCTGAAATGAATAATGTCTGAGATGTGCCTTGAGTTAAGATAATTAATTAATTAAGAATGTTTTGAGACAAATAGCTGAAAAGTGTCATAGTCACTTGTGCTTAGAAATCACTATTTTGTCGCTTCAAGACAATTTAAACAATTTCATTTTATTTCATACTTTATTTAATTCTGATATGGAATACCCAGAAATTTAGACTCTACCTCTGTTACCAATATACTATGAAAATTAAAGTGGCACCTGTAGCTCAGTGGATAGGGTGCCAGCCACATACACCAAGGCTGGCGGGTTCAAACCCGGCTGGGGCCAGCTAAAACAACAATGACAACTGCAAGAACAACAAAAAAAAAAAGCCGGGCATTGTGGTGGGTGCCTGTAGTCCCAGCTACTTCAGAGGCTGAGGCAAGAGAATCGCTTAAGGCCAAGGGTTTGAGGTTGTTATGAGCTGGGAGGCCACAGAACTCTACCAGGGCAATAGCTTGAGACTGTGTCTCACAAAAAGAAAAAAAACATAGCCAGCCATTGTGGCAGGTGCTGATACTCAGAGCTATTGAGGAGGCTGAGGCAACAGAATCACTTGAGGCCCAAGAATTTGAGATTGCTGTGAGCTCTGATGCCATGGCATTCTACCAAGGGTAACAAAGTGACATTCCTGTCTCAAAAAAAAAAAAAAATTCAAAGCATAACACTACAGAATATCATCAAACCTCAAAGAAAGCAAGAGAGGAAGAAAAGAACAAAGTATCTACCAAACAACCAGAAAACAGTTTTTTAAATGGCACTGATAAATTCTTACCTATCAATAATTACTTTGGATATAAATCGATCAAATTATCTAATTAAAAGAATAAAGTGGCTAAAAGATTAAATATAGAAGGCTTAACTATATAAGCTGCCTACAAGAGACCTGCTTTACCTTAAAGAACACTCAGACTGAAAATGAAGAGAAGACTGAATCTTGACTTAGCTAGTAATTGGAACCTCATCTGAAATTTTATCTGTGTAAATATGTAGTTCTAAATATATTGCAGCTCAGCGCCTGTAACTTAGTGGTTAGGGCACCAGCCACACAGACCGAGGTTGGTGGGTTCAAACCTGGCCCAGGCCTGCTAAACAACGATGACAACTGCAACAAAAAAAATAGCCAGGTGTTAGGGTGGCGCCTGTGGGTCAGTGAGTAGGGCACTGGCCCTATATACCGAGGATGGTGGGTTCAAGCCTGGCCCCAGCCAAACTGCAACAAAAAATAGCCGGGCTCTGTGGTGGGCGCCTGTGGTCCCAGCTCCTTGGGAGGCTGAGGCAAGAGACTCACCTAAGCCCAAGAACTAGAGGTTGCTGTGAGCTGTGATGCCACAGCACTGTACTGAGGGCGACAAAGTGAGACTCTTGTCTCTAAAAAAAAAAATAATTGCCAGGTGTTGTGATGGGCGCCTGTAGCCCCAGCTCCTCGGAAGGCTAAGGCAAGAGAATCGCTTAGGTCCAAGAGTTTGAGGTTGCTGTGAGCTTTGATGCCATAACCCTCTACTGAGGTGCCATAGTCAGACTCTGTCTCAAAAATAAAATAAAAATAAATACTTTAAGCCAAGTGATACCCTCTAATACTAATGTAAGTTCTGGGAAATACTATGTTTATCGTATCAGGAGTAGCATTTTTTAAAAACAAGTTGGACATTCATCTGTAAATCATTTAGGAAACCAGAATTTGAGAGGAGTAATTTAAACAATATAAAGAGGAAACCTCCTTTTACTCATACCTTACTTTCTCAGATCTAGTCTTGAGGGAGTCTTTAGCATTCATTATGATTTTTCAAGAGGTTTGGTCACTTTGAGGTAGGTCTTGAATCAGGTAGGAGGATGTCTCTATGGTAGACTCCTCATTGAAGATGAATAGTCAGCTTCATGTTACTCCATGAGTTTATTTCCCTTTTGTTACCCTCTATGTCTGAGTAAATTCTTTGAATGTTACAATCTCTTCTTAGCTATGCTACCTTCTATTAATGGGAGATTTCTACAACGATGTTTGGGCCATTCTCATACAGACCAGTGTAGCATCCGTGATGGGAATACCTAGTGCTCCATCAGAGGAAAAGTAAATCCCATTTTTCCTCTGATTTTATCAATCTGGGGCAGGCAGAAAGATTTAGGTGAAACCCTTGCTCCATTACTTAATAGCTGTGTGATTTTGTACAAGTTAATGTCAGAAAGGTTCAATCTCCTTTTCTATCAAAGAAGGATTCTATAATGTACTTCATGGAGGTTAATATAAAAACCAAGTAGAACATCTATTATAATGCCTGATGTCTATTAGGTATTTGATGAGTAAGAGTAATTAAAATGATACAAGTACTGTGTGTTACATGTTATGTTAGCCTGGTGCTGCTGCTGCTGCTGCTTTTTTTTTTTTTTTTGGCAGCTTTTGGCCAGGGCTGAGTTTGAACCTGCCACCTCCAGCATATGGGGCTGGCACCCTACTCACTGAGCCACAGGCAACACCCTATCCTGGTGCTTCTTTTAAAAACTATTAGTCTCCAGCTCTGATCCTAGCTATTCTGATTCAGCTTGTTGGTATGGGGCCAGGCATCTTTACATTTTTGAGGTTTTACAAGTGATTCTTGCACATCAGCTCAGGTGAGACCCACTGATTAAAGGTCAGTGGTCAGCAAACCTTTTTGGTAAATGGCCGGCTAGTAAAATAGTTTAGGCTTTGCAAGCCATACAGTCTCTGTCACTACTTAACTCTGCCACTGTAGTGTGAGAGCAGTTACAAATGATATGTGAAACAAGAGTGTCCAACCTGCAGCCTGCAGGGTGCATGCTGATCATTTGAGGACTATTTTGGTTATCTGTGGTATTGGATATGTGCAAAAAGTGTACATGGAACTTTTTTTTGTTCATTAGCTTTCATCAGTGTTTGTGTATTTGATGTGTAGCCCAAGGCAACTCTTAGTCTTCCATTTTGTGGCAGAGAAGAAAAAAGGTTGGACTTCCTTGAATTAGCTGTTTTGCAATAAAACTTTATTTATAGAAATAGACAAAAAGAAGTCTTGATTTGGCCCCAGACCTTTGTTTGCCAACCTTGTCTTAACACGGAGAGCAATTCTATTTGCTATATCCAGGCAAAGTATGTTATTATTATGTTCAATGGCAGCATTAACAGCCTTGCATGTAATGACAAATGTTTGGTGCTATATGCAGTTTATCAAACAGACAGGGTTCCTGTCTTCCAAGGAATTAGTCATCTAAAAACAAAAGCATAGACATAATATTTATAGCAATCCCATGTGAGTAATTGTCACATAAACATGACTAAAGATTAAATGTGAGACAGCTCAAGGTTTTCCCAATGCTCTTCATTTACAAATATCAGATAAAATAAAAGGAATGGGTGGTGCCTGTAGCTCAGTGGGCAGGGTGCCAGCCACATACACTAAGGCTGGCGGGTGCAAACCTGGCCCAGGCCAGCTAAAACAACAACGAGAACTACAAAAAAAAAAAAAAAAAGTAGCTGGGCATTGTGGTGGGCACCTATAGTCCCAGCTACTTGGGAGGCTGAGGCAAGAGAATCACTTAAGCCCAAGAGTTAGAGGTTGCTGTGAGCTGCGACACCTCGACACTCTACCAAGGGTGACATAGTGAGACTCTGTTCCAAAAAGAAAGAAAGAAAGAGAGAGAGAAAGAAAGAAAGGAAGGAAGGAAGGAGTGTAAAGACTTACTCAGGAATCAATGTAAAGGGGAATAGCTCCCCCTTTTTAGTAAGAAGCTATAATGGAACATCTTTAAATAGTATTTCATGGCTCTCCACATGGGTGAATTTACCTTCTCTCAATTCTAATTTCTCCACCAAAACACATTATTGTCATATTTGTCCTCTGAGTGTAGGGTTATGTTATGGTTGAGTTTAATGATGTCAGTGACTGTTTCCTTTAACCTGGACCAAAGAACAAAATCTCCTTTTCTCAATAGGAATAGTAAGCTTAGAATACAAGTCAGTGGATTAGTTTGTGCGGATGTGTGTACGGGAATGTTTAAATCAAGTGGTTGGTAATTTAGTAACCTCCTGCCTACTATGGTAGAAACGATGCAATACAAGCTGTTGGACAGAGCAAGATTCTCTTGTATCCCTGAAAGATGAACAAGTGTTGTCAACATTAGTAATTGTTTGGCTGCCCAACATCTGACCCTCTCCTCCTTTCACCGTTTGGGAATTCACCATTTGGGAGTTTCCATGAGTGGCAGGATTTCGTCTCCCACTGCAGGGGCCAGAAAGTCCAGATATTTTCCTAGATTCCCCTCACCCCCTGAGCTACCAGACACCTGGTTAGGGTGAGGGAAAATTATCTAAACTCAGTCAACTATATACTTTTTTTTTCTTCTGCAACCTCATTCATGACCCTGAATCAACAATTTGCTTTTACTTGAACCTTTGAATTTGTAGTAAATCGTGGAGAATTAAGAAGAATAAATTTTACTGGCAGCTCTGAGACCCAGAGTCTAGCTGGACTTCAGAGTCTGACGGCAGCAGTCCCTGGGATGGTGTCCAGCATCTACTGGCCAGGGTAGTGTACCTTACCAGGCCGTTTCAAGGCTGACTTTAGCCATGGCTATCTAGGTTCTCTCAAGTTCTGACCTCCAAAACTGTGAGCTACTTAAATTTGTTCCCATAAATTGCCTTTTTGTTTAAGTTAGCCACTGAGAGAATAAAATTTAACATATATGGAGAAGGGTACAGAAATCAAAGGTTGTAGAAATAATCCATTTTCCCATTTTTCTTATAGTCACTTTTTCCTCCGCTTGACGGAATTACACGTTTTTTCTTTCTCTGTGCCCTGATTTTTAAGACCCTGGTCATCAGAGTCTCAAAACTTAATGATACATTTAAATTTGGTTCATTTAAGCTGAATTGAATACACCCTAAATTACATGTTTCCTTCTGCTAACTTGGTTTATTAATTATTCCCAAATAATAAGCACTACTCTCAAATTTTTTATTTGAATTTTGTACTAATCTGCTGGGAATGTTTAGTTTCTTTAAAAACTAATATTGCAGGGTGGCACCTGTGACTCAGTGGGTAGGGCACCAGTCCTATATACCGAGCATGGCGGGTTCGAACCCGGCCCTGGCCAAACTCCAACAAAAAAATAGCCAGGCATTGTGACAGGCGCTTGTCGTCCCAGCTACTCGGGAGGCTGAGGCAAGAGAATTGCCTAAGCCCGGGAGTTGGAGGTTGCTGTGAGCTGTGTGATGCCATGGCACTCTACCAAGGGCGATAAAGTGAGACTCTGTCTGTACAAAAAAAAAGAAAAAAAAAAAAACTAATAGTGCACAGATTTCCCAAGGGGAAAGTTTCCATATAAATCTCTCTCTCAGCTAGAAATTATTACAAATGCAAAGTACTTTTTTTTCCTTAAATTCCTTTTGCTAAGAAGAATTTTTCTAATCAAGCATTCATCTGGGGCAATCAAAGCCTTCCTCGCCAAAATTACATGGAAAAGGATTCCTTTTTAAATTTTTGCAAAAATATTTTAACTACCACAATTGAAATGTTTATTTATAGTTCTTTTCTGCAGAGCTTCTTAACCTTGTTTCTGCAACATCTAAATGAGTCACAAATGTTCTCAAGTGATGGTATAAAAGTCACAGAACAAAAGTTAATTTGCATTCACTTTATCACAAACAATTACAACAAATATTTGATAACCTGTTATGTGCCATATAGCACCACAAACCCTGTGCTTTTATTTATATTTATTTATTTATTTATTTGAGACGAAGTCTGACTTTGTCGCCCTCAGTAGAGTGCCATTGAGTCACAGCTCACAGCAACCTCAGACTCCTGGGCTCAAGCAGTACTCTTGTCTCAGTCTCCTGAGTAGCTGGGACTACAGGCCCCCTCCATAACGCCGGGGTAGTTTTGGAGGTGGGGGGTCTTGCTCTTGCTCAGGCTGGTCTTGAACTCAGGAGCTCAAGCGATCTGCCCGCCTTGGCCCCAGAGTGCTGGGATTACAGGCATGAGTCATCTCGCCCAGCCCACCCTGTGCTGTGTTGATATAGCAGTGAATAAGCCAGACAGGGTCTCTCCCTCAAGTGTTTAGAGTTTAGCAGGGAAGATAGAATAATGATAAATAATTAAATGATCACAGGTTTGTTAATGGTCCTGAAGGCCAGAGTACACAGGATATTTGACAGTGAGACTGGCTCAGAGCCTGTAGCTCTATGGTTAGGGTGCCAGCCACATACACCAGGACTGGCGGGTTCAAGCCTGGACCTGCCAAATAAAAACAATGACAACTACAACAAAAAAAAATAGCCAGGTGTTGTGGCTGGCGCCTAGTCCCAGCTACTTGGGAGGCTGAGGCAGGAGAATCATTTAAGCCTAAGAGTTTGAGATTGTTGTGAGCTGTGATGCTACGGCACTCTATCGAGGGCAACATGGTGAGACTGTCTCAAAAAAAAAAAGAGAACTGACCTAGTCTGAAATTAACAGAGAGGGTTCCTCAAGAAAGGGACATTTAAGCTAAAGCCAAATGAGTAGGAATTAGCTAGACAAACAGGGAGCAAAATGTTTCAGGCAGCATGTGCAGTATCTCTGAGACAGGAAGAAGTGTGATATATTCAGGGAACAAACAAAAATCCAGTTTGGCTAAAAAAAAAATAGAGATTCCAATGGAGTCCAGCAAAGAAGATGCTGTAGAAATTTGGAAGCCGAAATAGGCGTTGTGAACTTTATTTTAAGATAAGTTTGCCAAATAAAGTACAGGATGTCACATTAATTTACATTTCAAATATATATCTAAAATTTATATTTCAGATAAATAATAATATTTTAGTATATGTATATCCCAGATATTGCACAGAACATACACTGAAAAACATACTCATTTTATCTATGAAATTCGTATTTAACTAGGCATCCCATGTTTTATTATTTATTTATCTGGCAACCCTATTCAGTATTTAAAATTTTTTTTTTTCTTTTTCTTGAGACAGAGCCTCAAGCTGTCCCCCTGGGTAGAGTGCTGTAGCATCACACCTCACAGCAACCTCCAATTCCTGGGCTCAAGTGATTCTTCTGCCTCAGCCTCCCAAGAAGCTGGGATTACAGGTGCCTGCCACAATGCCTGGCTATTTTTTGGTTGCAGCCGTCATTGTTTGGCAGGCCCGGGCTGGATTCGAACCCGCCAGCTCAGGTGTATGTGTCTGGCGCCTTAGCCGCCTGAGCCACAGGCACCGAGCCTTGTTTTTTGAGACAGTCTCAGTCTGTCACCTGGGCTACAGTGTGGTGGTGTCATCATAGCTCACTGAAGCCTTTAGCTCCTAGGCTCAAGTGATCCTCCTGCCTCAGTCTGTGGAGTAGTTAGGACGACAGAAGCATTTCACCACACCTGCCTGATTTTTCTATTTTTTCTTAGAGAAGGGGTCTTGCTGTGTTGCTCAAGCTGATCTCAAACTGCTGATCTATGGTGAACCTCTGGCCTCAGCCACTCAAAGTGTTGGGATTACAGGTGTGAGCCACAGGTCCCTTATTCCCTCTTTTAAAAGCAATGTGGGCTCCACGTCTGTGGCTCAACTGGCTAAGGCTCCAGCCACGTACACCTGAGCTGGCGGGTTCGAATCCAACCCAGGCCCACCAAACAACAATGACGGCTGCAACCAAAAAATGGCCAGGTGTTGTGGCGGGCGCCTGTAGTCCCAGCTACTTGGGAGGCGGAGGCAAGAGACTTGCTTGAGCCCAGGAATTGGAGGTTGCTGTGAGCTGTGATGCCATGGCACTCTATCCAGAGTGACAGCTTGAGGCTTTGTCTCAAAAAAAATAAAAATAAAAATAAATAAATAAATAAATAAATAAATAAATAAAAGCAATGTGAAGTCTGAAATGCTGAGGACAGACATAAGATTTGCTTGTTGAAAAAAATCACTCTGTACTTGTACAGGGGAAACTGTATTGGGCAAGCATTGGTACAGGGGAAGACCTTGATCTATCCCTCTTTCCTGACACCCTTTCTTCCTTTGACTTGCAAAATCACACTTTTTTTTTTTAGACAGAGTCTCACTTTGTTGCCCTTGGTAGAGTGCTGTGGTGTCATAACTCACAGCAACCTCAAACTCCTGTGCTCAAGCAATTCTCTTGCCTCAGCCTCCTGAGTAGCTGGGACTACAGGTGCCCACCACAATACCCAGCTATATTTTTTGGAGACAAGGTCTTGCTCTGGCCCAGGCTGGTCTTGAACTTGTGAACTTAGGCAATCTACCTGCCTCGAGCTCTCAGAGTGCTAGGATTACAGGTGTGAGCCACCATGCCCAGCTAAAAATATTAATAATCATTGGGGAGTATTTATGTCAACATAGTGGGTAGGAGTTCAGATCAGGATGACGCATGGGATGGCTCCTTTTGCTGTTATGCAAATGGAAAAATAAAGATTCTATGACAGAAAAACAAAACATCTACCAGCCCTATGATCTTATGAGCAATTTTGCTTCTGGATATTTATTCACGAGAAATGAAAACTGTCTACAATGATTTATAAAAAAATGTTCAGCTTTCATTCATGACAGTCCCAAACTAGAAACAAGCATAGGTATGCATCAATAGGGTAAAGGCTAAACACACCATTAATAAAAAGAAATAAACTATTGATAAGTGCAGCAATGTGGGTGAATCTCAAAAACATTATGCTAAGTGAAAGCAGACTTACACACAAGAAGAATATATGTATGCTGATTCCATTAATATGGAATTCTAAAACAGGTAATTTTTGGTGAGAAAATATCAGAACTACGGTTCCCTCTGAGGAGTGAGAGTAGAGATTGACTGGGAAAAGACTTGAGGGGAATTTCTGGAGAATTTTCCTATATATTGGTAGAAGTTTATATTAAACAGGTAAGGATGTATATGTTAAAACTCCTCAAACAAGCTGGGTGCAGTGGCCCATGCCTGTAATCCTAGCACTTAGGGTGGCTGCGACGGGATTGCTTGAGGCCCAGAGTTCAAGAAAGGTCTGACCAAGAGTAAGACCTCATCTCTGCAAAAAATAGAAAAGTCAGCTGGACATGGTGGTGCACGCCTGTAGTCCCAGCTACTTGAGAGGCTGAAGCAGAAAGATTGCTTGAACCCAGGAGTTTGAGGTTGCTCAACGGAGTGAGACTGTCAAAAAAAAAAAAAAGGATTACTTCTTTGGAGAGGCCTTCCTTGACTTCTCAGTCTAAGTGCTTTGCTTTCTAATTTTTCCCCTATAATAAAAGCTTGTACCTATATTGTCAACCATGTAATGTGTTGCTTAATGTATTTTGTCCCTTAGAATTTAAGTTACATACATGTAGAAACTGTGTATTTATTCATTGTTATATCCTTAGAGGCAAAAAAAAAAAAAAAAAATCCCTCATGGATAATAGACCTCAAGAAATATTTGTTAAATGAATAAACAAACAAATAAATGGTTGCAGATAGGTGTTCATTAAGTAGACAAATGCTCATTGTACTTACCAACATAAAGAAGCAGCTAATACGATCCTTTTTAATAATATGAACACAGAACAAAACTATACATCAGGTATAAACCCTCTAAATCAAAAGTAACAAAAATTGGTGGTTAAAATATTTTTTAAAATCTTTCCTCTACACCCATGTACTCAAGTTTGATTTGAGGACAATTAATGACAATTATTGACACGGTGGGGGTGGGGGAAGGGATGAGCAGAGAGAGAAAAAATGAGGGAGGGTTGGGGAAAGGAAGAGCAGGGAGAGGGAAGGAGCGAGGGGGGTGGGGTCTTGGTGTGTGCCACACCTTTTGGGGGCAAACCACAATTGTAAGAGGGACTTTACCTAACAAATGCAATCAGTGTAATCTGGTTTCTTGTACCCTCGATGAATCCCCAACAATAAAAAAATAAATAAATAAAAGGACTAATTCTGTTACACCAGAGAGAAGAATCTTCCAGCAAGAGCCAGTACAAAGGCACTAAGGTGGAACCAACTTCACTTGTTCGAGGAATAGAAAGATATGGCGCTAGAACAAAGAGGGCAAGGGCGATGGGCCAATTCCCAGTACCTTGGAATGGACTATATTTAGAGAGAGGGTCTTTAAAGAGTGACAAGGTTAAAATGAGGTCACTGGGGTGGGCCCTTATCCAATATGCCTGGCGTCCTTATGAAAAGAGAAGACTAGGACACAGACACGGAAATGGAAGGCCATGTGAAGACATGGGGAAAAGGTGGCCGTCTGCAAACCACGGACAGGGCTCAGAAGCAACCAACCCTGCCAATGCCTTAACGTCAGACTTCTAGACTCCAGAATTATAAGAAGTAAATTTCTGTTATTTAAGCCATCCAGTCTGCAGTACTTTATTATAATAGCCCTTGAAAACTAATACAGCTTGTTACCAGATAAAGCTAGGGATAGAAAATGGGGTCAGATCATACTGGGTTTAGCAAGGCAGCATAAAGGGCTGTAATTTTAAGTGCTGCTATAGGAAATTACTGGAGAATCTGGAGGAGGGGAGTGACATAAGTTAATTTACAAAGATAATTCTGCATTGGGAGAAATGGATTGGAAGGCACAAATGCAAGCAGGGAAATTAGTTAAGGGGCAGCTGCAGTGGTCCAAGTGCAAGATAGTGGTGGACAAGTAGAGGCAAAGAAAAGTGTCTGAATTTGTGTGTGTTTTAAAGGGAGAGTTGATAGGAGTTGCTCCATTAGATGTAGGGGTGAAGGAAAGAAAGGACACAGGGTAACTCTGACATTTTTGTCTGGCGTGATTGGGAGGATGGGGGTACCAATTTCTAACGGAGACAAGGCAGGGGAGGAGAGGAGCAAGTCTAGAGGAGAAATTCAAAACTTGTTTTGCGTTGAGTTTGAAGTGCCTTCCAGACATTCAAATGGAAAGATCTACAAATTTGACTATACAGTATTAATTGAGACTTCTGGGGAGTATTTAGAACCAGAAGTAAGAATTGGTAATCAATAACAAAAAAGAACTTAAAACCAAGAGACATTAGAAGAACTATTTCTAACTGTGGCAGGTAGGACGCGATGTGAGAAAACCTGCCTTCGCCATTACTTTTAACTAAAGTAATCTAACAAGGTGACTCCAGGAGACATTGTTTATTCATTGCTGTTACAAGGTATGGTAGCTGTTTGCAGCAATGGATGGAAAAATTCTCCTATGGCAGAAAGGGCTACGTAATTCATTATGGTTGCACCGATACCAACTAGATAAAAGGTCTAGAAACAAATAAATGGATTGTAATGAACTCTAGTTAGTAAAGGCATCAAATGCTACTTCATGCCAATTGCCCGTACATTTTCTTGTTAAATTCAGCTTTATAGATGCTATAAAACATAACAGTAAAACTGGGCACAGTGGCACATGCCTGTGATTCCAGCTACTAGGGAGGCTGAGGCTGGAGGATGGCTTGGGCCTAGAAGCCTAAGGCCACGGTGTGCTATGGTGGTGCCTGTGAATAGCCACTGTACTCCAGCCAGGAAAACCTAGCAAGACCTTTGTCTCAGAACAACAACAGATAAACCATAGCAGTACCCTAAGATTTAATTCTTTTAGAAACCATCCCTTTGGAAATTGAGATCACTTGACTGGGAGACACAGTGAATTTCATTAAGCAAATCATAGAGTAGGCAAGGCTATAGAAACAACTTTCAAACACAGCCGTCAGTCCAAAATACATTTGCAAAGTACAGCACCACAGGACTCCTGAAGGCTTGCTGCACTAATTACAAAACACATTCTTATTCAGTTATTCAAGTAGGTCCCCTAAAGATCCTGACTGAGAAACCATTCATTAGTATATCCTCAATGACTGTTGGATATGCTAAAAATGAGTAAGGCGGCATTTCCTTAAAAAAATTGCACTTGCTAATTTTTCACCAGTGGAAACAAGCCATCTCCAGAGTCTGGTGTTGAATTAATGCTTTTTGACTGTTCCACCGTGCCCAGGGTTTGGATCCAATCTGCAGAATGGTTTTCGGAATGCTAGGACTATTGCTATCACTGTTACTATTTTAAAATGTTGGTGCTTACTTTTTTTCTTCCTAGTCCATGGCTTTTTGGAGTGTTGTTATTAAAGCTGTCATTAGAGATAGTTATAAAAAGTTGTAGTCAGGGTAGGGAGAGTGCATGGTAGTTAATTGTGAGAAGCCGCCTTCTGATTCCAGGCTGCAGCATGGCAAATGATTTTTGACATATTCATTCATTTTTTTTTTTTAACTGAGATAGAGTCTCACTTTGTCACCCTTGGTAGTGGCGTCAAAGCTCATGGCAACCTCCAACTCTTGGGCTCAAGCGATTCTCTTGCCTCGGCCTCCTTAGTATCTGGGACTACAGGTGCCTGTCACAATGCCCAGCTATTTTGTGTTGTTGTTTAGCAGGCCTGGGCTGGGTTTGAACTCACCAGCCCCAGTCCATGTGGCTGGCACCCTCATCGCTGAGCTATGGGTGCCCAGCCATACATTTCACTCTTTGTCATATGTTTACACATTTGTTTCTCTTGGAATTTATTTAAAATATGCTAGTGGAAAAAAAAAGGAGCCGAATATTTGGATGTTCATGGATATTAAATGAGGGTTTACTGCGACCATAGTTGTACAAAATGGCTAGCTTTAAGAACTGTCCTTGCTCTGGGTATTATCCATGTTCTAATATTGTGGTAACAAAAATAGTGAACATTTCTCTGCACTGTTACCAAATCCAAGGCATCCTCAACTGGGCTGGGACTGGAACAGCTCAATAATATTTTCTTGATAGAAACATTCTATTGAGTTGGTATTTTACCAAAAAGTAACTTATTTTCATCTAGCTAATGAGTTTTGCTTTTCTCAGATTACTTTTGAAAAATATGGCTGAGGTGGGTAGACTGCTTGAGCTCAGGAGTTTGACACCAGCCTGAGTAACAGTGAGCCCCACCTCCAAAAAATAGCCAGGCATTATAGTCCCAGACATGTAGGAGGCTGAGGCAAGAGGATAGCTCAAGCCCAAGAGTTTAAAGTTGCTGTGAGCTATGATGCCATAGCCCTCTATCAAGGGTGACAAAGTAATTCTGAGTCTCAACAACAACAAAAAATTAAATTTAATTTAAAAAATGGTAAGTTTCTTTCCCTTCCAGTTTTTCTCCTTTTAAGAAAAACTTTATTTTCTGCTTCTAATTTAATCACTAAATATTAACTAATGTTTAAATAAAACACTTAGATGAGGAAGGATCACTAGAAATATAACACAGAAGGGACTTCACATCTGGCCCTGAGTAGTGTCAATGTACAATATAGCCTTAAGGCCATCTAGATTCTCTTCTTATGAGCAGAGCATGATGAAATTAGATTCTCATAAATGTCATTGCCCCTATTTATTGTCTTTCCTCTTGAACCAGGCAGGGGGAAGCTGGCTGGGACCCATTGTCTCTCAAAAAGATTTGTTATAAATCAGATGCATTCCATTTCAGAACAAGAATGTGTTTATTATAAAGTGTACGAAGTTTATAGTCTAACAAAGCATATACACTCTTGGCAAAAACCCCACTTAGGTTAATAGTGGGCATAGTTTATAAGGTTTTCTGATGTATCTTAACTAAATTTAACATCACATAAATTGATGTTCAAATTTTGAAATAAATCCCCAGTGAACACAGTTCTGTTTATATTGTCAAAGCTAAATGTTTCAGTATTATGCAAATATATAATCCTTGTATTTCTTATTGACATTACATAGCCTGCCAGATTTTCTTGTTCCTCCCCTTTCTCCTGAGAAATTTGAAATGTCGATTAACTCTTTCAGGTATTCGGAGCACAATTGAACATACTGCCTCTTGAGTGATTAATGCCATTTAGTGCCTGAGAACTAAAGAAAGTATCCTTCCAAAAACCCAGAGAGGTACATGCCTGTAATCCCTGCACTTGGGAGACTGAGGTGGACTGATTGCTTGAGTTCAGGAATTTGAGACCAGCTTGAGCAAGAGTGAGACCCCATCTCTAAAAAACAGTCCCAGCTACTTGGGAGGCTGAGGCAGGAGAATCAGTTGAGCCCAAAAGTTTAAGGTTACTGTGAGCTATGACGCCATGGTATTCAACCCCAGGGCAACTGAGTGAGACTCTGTCTCCAAAAAAAAAAAAAAAAAAAACAAAAGCAGCACCCATAGCTCAGTTGCTAGGGTGCCGGCCACATACACTTTGGGTGGCTGGTTTGAACCCGGCCCCAGCCTTCTCAACAACAATGGCAACTGCAACCAAAAACCTGCTAGGCGTTCTAGCGGGCGCCTGTAGTCCCAGCTACTTGGGAGGCTGAGGCAAAAGACTCACTTAAGCCCAAGAGTTTGAGGTTGCTGTGAGCTGTGATGCCACCACACTCTATTCAGGGCGCACAAAAAACTAAGATTGTAACAACTTTTTTTATTTATTTTTTTGGCATTTTTAATTTAGGTTTGTTTTATTTAAGTTTAATGTTAATTCCATGCTGTGTTTCAGTAAGAACAATACAGATCTGTATCTGTGGCTCCAGTCAGATATCCAGTAGTACAAATTAGCTTCAAGTTACACATACT
>CAUYRH010053627.1:0-36277 GCA_963574655.1 Perodicticus potto | reverse complement strand
AAGTCCTACTCTAGACTGTTCATTCCTTCTCCCCAAATAAAATCTTTTCCTAAAACATAATCTTATTGGGAGGCACTTGCGCCTCAAAGGAGTAGGGCACCGGCCCCATATACTGGAGGTGGTAGGTTCAAACCTAGCCCCAGCCAAAAACTGCAAAAAAAAAAAAAAACCATAATCTTAGTCACGCTTATGGATTTCCTGGTATTTCCAAATATAAGGGACCTAAAGGGGAACAAATACTCTAAAGGTATTCTCAAGAACAGCATTCAGTTGTTCACTTGGAAACTAATTTAGAAACTTTTTTTTTTTTGAGGCAGAGTCTCACTGTGTTGTCCCCAGGCAGAGTGCTGTGGTGTCACAGCTCACAGCAACCTCAAACTCTTGGGCTTGCGCAATTCTCTAGCTTCAGCCTTCCAAGTAGCTGGGACTACAGGCGCCAGCCACAACGCCTGGCTATTTTTTGGTTGTAGTTGTCATTGTTGTTTGGCAGGCCCGGGTTGTATTCGAACCCACCAGCTCTGGTGTATGTCGCTGGTGCCCTAGCTGCTGAGGTCCCGGTGCCAGCCTGATTTAGAAACTGTTAACTACTATAGCCTATTATTATTTTGGCAATTTTAGCAGCCCTGTGGGGGAAGGGGTAGAAGTGAGGTCTGAGTATGTTACCCAGGCTGGCCTAGAACTCCTGGTGTCAAGCGATCCTTCCATACCTCAGCTTCCCAAAGTGCTGGGATTACAGGCGTGAGCTACTTGTCACCAGCCAAGTTTAGCAATCTTATTGGTACTGTTGGTTCATATTAAACATGCAGTTGACTAAACCATTTTACAGAGTTTTCTTTAAATTAACTATTTTAAGTATCTTTAAATGCAGGCATATATATTTATCTATGTTAAGTTATATCTTCTATGCCATGATACAGCCTTTCTGCTCTTTGAGATATTTTTAAATTTGAATTTTTCTAACCAACATGTTTTTCTACTCAACTATTCTTTTCAATTCTGTATGGCCTAAAAATTGTTTTGTGTATCCTCATTTAAGTCATTCATAAGAAATGTGGAACAGCCTTAAAAAAGGAAGAGCTTTCTTTCCAAGCTGACGCTGATTCATTTAGTCCACTCTCTTTTGGAATCTTTAGCGCCCCAAGTGTGAAATATTTTAACTGAACAGTTGTTCCCTCTAGTAGAGTAGTTTTTAAATGCCAGTCCTGAAATAATTCCTACTAGTAAATGTGTGATTAATAAATTTTAATTAAATAAAGTGAAAACTATTACAGAACTAGGAGAGCAGAAAAAGGGAGAGTTTGCAGAGAAAATAAAAGGCATATATATGGCAATTACTTTTCAAACATTACTTTGGGTTTTTAACTTAATTGTTCAGTTTAAAGAAAATCATGAAAATAAACAGCATCTTTACTTCCTCCTACAACTAGTGGCTCATAAAACAGATCACAATCTGCCAAGACTCTCCTATAAAAAGCAAGTTATACTTACTCTGAGAAAGACCAAGTGTGCCAAAATTTTTCAGATGCTTTTACTTGTAAGATAATCTAAAAAAATCAACCTTATAAAAGAAAGCTCTATTGTAATTCCACATTTAAAAGTACAAAATTAATTGTGGTATGCTTAATTCAGATATTAATGTTTGAATAATTTTCATTTTAGCTTTCACATGATATTTAGCATGAAGTATTTTGGATATAATATGCTGATATGAAAAATATCTTTAAAGAAAGGCTAAATTCTGAAAGGCAGCATTGTTATCTTAAAGAAAATTCAGGCCAAGTGTAAAAAGAGTTCTATTTAAAAAGAGAAAAATTCCCTCTTAGACTGCATTTCTGTTGGGCAGAATCTAATTAATTCAAGCATCTCTAAAATACATTTTTTTTTTTTGGCAGTTTTTGACCGGGGCTTTGAACCCGCCCCCTCCGGTATACGGGGCCAGTGCCCTATTCCTTTGAGCCATAGGCACAGCCATGAAATACCTATTTTTATTTCCACTAATGAGAGGTATTTAAAGATTATAATCATTCTGAAATTTCACGAATTTATTTCTAGTTAAAACAGTTTTTTGTTTTTTTTAAAGAGTAGCATACAGAATTTTTTTTTAACTATGTACTTTGATTATATATATTTTAGGGTAAAACAAAGTTGAAGGCAAGAAAAAAGCTATTCCAAGCCCTACTAACCACATAAGGTATTAACATCTCTTGCTCACAAAAAACTTTCCCCACTGAGTAGCTATACTAAAAGACACTGACTTCAAGTCAAATATTATATCATGCAAGCCCCCCCGATGCTGCTACAAATTCATCATGAGTGGGGATTCAATGACAGAAACCAAAAAGACCAAGTAAAGCTAAGAAAACAAATCCCTTTAATTTAAAAGCAGAGATAATTATCAAACGTGCAAAAAAAAACAGGAGAAATTCAGAAATCATATTGCATTTAGAGAAAGGTATGAAATTTAATATCTGCAAAGTCTTTGATATTAACATTCTTGGAACTATTAATAGTCTGGACCCTCTGAATGGTACATATAGTGTAAGAAATGCTAAATAAATGTTTTTGTAAGATTTCTAGCATGGAAGGGTTTTTAATAGAACATATCTTCATCAAATTATTTAATACAGAGATCTTTTTCTTTTCTTATAATCAAATATTGGCCGTGCACCTACCCACACTATAAAGCCTAAGAGGCTATTTACCCTCTGTGGCGTCCTGCTCCGCCACTCTGCCCTCCAACCTCCTCTATCCTTGGATTACTCCACCTGACTGAGTATACCATGTGTACTATTCTAGTTTCTTCACATCCAAGTAATCAGAATTTTTCAAACTTTACTATCCTATGAATATATATTTATTTCCTTCATTTTGACTATCCTATGAACATATATTTATTTCCTTCATTTTGACTCTCAATCATTGTAAGCTCCTGGTTACTTGGCCAACAACTCTAAGTCCTACCCGCTCAACTGCTGAATCTCATCTTCTGAAGGGTTCCACAACTCCCAGTATTGTCAGAAATCAAACAAGAGCACTTTCAAGAGTCTAAGGATTACTTCTGATCTCTACTTTCTGTTATAGATTGTCAACACCCAGCCTTGATGGTTCTAGACAGGTGCTAATCAAAGCTGGTTCTCAAAAAAATTCCTAATACCTAACACTGGGAAGCCACCACATTTCTCTGGCCAAGAGGTAAGAATTCTAGCACAGCTGGATGCTGCAGAATAATGCTATAGTCCTAGACAAGAGAGTAGGCAGCAATCTTTTTAGAGAAAGAGTCTAATGCAAAAACCGAAATCCATTCTCTTATTCTTTACTAGGGTACGTGTGGCCATGAAATTGAGTTCTCACCAAAGGAAGAACAAACAGAACATGAGCAGAATTTAAATGTACCACTGCCAGACCACTGCCTTCAGGAGAGCAGTGGCACCTCTTCTACAATCTTAGCTCTTCTATAGCTGGACAACAGTTAAGGTTACAATGGATGTAGTGACTCCATTAGACAGAAGGAGCTTCAATTCCTGAATGAATGTCCTGCCGACCTGAGGCAGCATTGTGTGACTAGCAAATAAACTTTACTAAACTAAGTCATTAAACTTTGGGTTTGTGACTGCAGCTTAGCCTACCCTAACTAAAACGGGACCCCACAGTAAGCCTGATTCCCTTTCATCCATTGTACCTTCTTGCAAATAAATACATACAGAAATCTATAAGGAGTCTCTATAACGCATTTTAAAAGTTCATGTGTATCTGAATGCCAACCGTAGGGAGATCTCAAGTACATTTTTTCCCCCTAAAAATCTCTTGTGCCCATTAGAAAATACAAATGTTAAAATAGAGAGAAGGGTACCATCAAACTACACCCACCAGGGCCTTAGATTCTCAGTTGAGCTTACCCAACTATATAATCTAATTTTATCCGCACAACAAAACCATAAAGTAGATATTACCTCCATTTTACAGAGAAAAAAACCTAAAGCTTAAATTGTTCCTATAACTTTGTAACCGCTCTGCAAAGAATACTAAGGATGGAATTTAAAACTGGTCTAACAGATACTCACAGCTAACGCTCATTTACACCATACTTGGATTACGCTATATTTCCTCTCCAGCTTTTTACATACTTGTTGGTACATAAAGGCAATAAAATAAAATTACTATTTCAACACAGTATAATAATGTTACTATTCCAATTAAGTAAAAATTATTGGGTTTTTATAATTATTATACACTATAATTAAGAGGAATGTAAATATGAAACTACCCTTGCCCTACAGCAGTGGTTCTGAACTAGAGATTGTGCCTCCAGAGGACATTTTTGGTTGTCACAAATTGGGAAAGGCTGTGCCTCTGGCGTCTGCTGGGTAGAAGCTAAACATTACACAATCACAGGACAGTCTTCCACGATGAAGAATCATCTGGCTCAAATGTCAGTAGAGCCTCGGTTGGGAAACGCTGCCCTGGAGTTACTTACAAACTAGAGCAAAACTCTAGAGCAATCCTCAAATGGAGCACCTAAAGCTTACAATGGGCATTCAAAACTCTGCAACGGCCATTCAGTGAAAAAAGATTGAACAGGGGACACGGACAGCGGTAGCATAAAGGAATTATTCGAGAAGCTATTAGCAAACAAACTGACCTTCAGAAAACTACCTCAGAATTGAGAAGGGGAAGAATATGGAAAACTACTCCTTACTCCTTAAAATTAGAATGTAGGACATTTTCTTTCTTCCTCTGTAAGTTACCAGAAAATATTATCCTACTGAATAAAAAATGAGGGAACCACTTGCTCGAGGCTTCTTGGGCATGGATCTCTGAGCCATGGTCACACATGTTCAGCTCAGAATAAACCTCTTTAAATTATTTTACAGTATTTGAGATCTTTTTCGTTGACAAGATGGCACCCAGGTGGGGGGCTCAGAGAAGACTCAGGACCTCCCAAAGGAGTAGCCAAAACTTGGCACCAGATAGCAGCATGTTCCCCAGGGGCCCTCTCCCACAACTCTGACCCCAAGCTTCTCCTTCGGCAGAACTGGTAAGTCCTACTGAGCCTCAGACCTCCTGCTCTTGGTTGACAGTCCTGGTTTATTCTGAGCTGTCCATTCTCTTCCTAGGAACTTTTTGTGTGGGACCATAATTTTGATTTGGAAGTGCATTCTAAAGGATCTTCTCCATTGTCTTTTTCTCCAAAAATAAATCTAAATTGACTTTTCTGTGCATTTGCCAAAGAAGAAACTGAACTGTCCTTTTCACAGATAAATGAGAGACTGAGTTCCTCAGCTCCAGCATTTTATTCTTCCCAGGGGAAAGGTGCTCCCTGGTGACCAGGGCCCTAAGTGGAAGTGCCTAAGCAACTCTCTGCATCAGGAAGTGGCCCTTAGTGAATCCTTTCCCCTCAAAGAAAGTGAATTTCTTGTTTTGTAGAAATGCTTTTAAACAATTATAATAGGTCATACCATCTATTTTTAGGGCCCTCTTTTCAAAAAGCAAAGGCCTAGCCAAATATCTTCTTATATAAACAGGCATTAAAAATGTTCTTAAGATCTCAACTTATTTTCATCCTTATGTAAATAATATATTGGAGAAAGGTTCAGATCTTCAGTGGATTCTCGGTAAAAATTAACCAAAGAAACAACTGTAAGAACATTAGGTCACCAAAAAACTTAATAAAAATCTCTCACCATAAAAATGCCACCAACTGTTTTTACAAACTTAAAATCTAAAATCAAGATGTTAAAAATAAGTCTAGATTATTTCTAAGACAATTTCCATCTCTAAAACTGTATGATTCTCCTTAGTTTCTTACATATCTTTAGATGAGAATAATAACTCATGCCAGATCACAGGGGGAATGCTAATTATTTTTTCTATTAGCATCTGCTCAACGAAGAAAAAGAATTCACAAATATTGTTAATTGGTAAAATTGACAGCACTTATTTACATAGGTTGCTATAAATACAGAGATTTTCTAAACCAGAGATTTTAAAGAAAATCTATACTAACTTTTCTGGTAGATTTTTACCATAACCAGATGCTAGTACACATCATTTTTCTTACCTTATAGAAGGTCCTAAAATGATCTGTAAATTGGATTTGTGAAAATGAAATTAGACTTAAATTCACTAGGTGAGTTTGTAACTTAAAATCATCCTACAGAAAAATTTTTAAATAGTTAAGTGTTTGAAATGTAAATAAACCTGTATGATTCTGAATGGATTTCCTTAATATGTTTCATATCTGTGATTGCATGCCTTAGAAATTTTAAAAATCTTATTTAAACGTTTATAAGAGCTTATTATAAAGCAAAAATTTAACACAAACATTCAAGTCATTAGTTTTTTTAACTGTTATTCTCTATAAAATTAATTCATTGAGTATTTACAAATCATCAGTTTTACTAAGTGTCCTGTGTCCTTAATAAATTATAAAATGTTACCATATTTAGCCTAGTGGAGAAAACTATTAAGTGGATTATATCATGTAATTACAAGGTGAAATAACACGTAGGAAGAATTTTAAAACCGAAAAGTAAATAATTCACCTTATCAAAATTGAACACATTTAACTTTTAGCAAGGTTACAATAATGAGCAAAACAGACAAAATCCCTGCCCACATGGTGCTTAGAATCCAGTAGACTCACACCCAGTCAAGAGAATGCCCTTTAGAACATAGTTGATAAACAAAAGTGTTTACTTTTTTTCATACAAATTACTTCCATCATTTTTGTTCTATGATAAAGAAAAATATTGGCTCGGCGCCTGTGGCTCAACAGGCTAAGGCGCCAGCCACGTACACCTGAGCTGGCGGATTCGAATCCAGCCCGGGCCCGCCAAACAACAATGACGGCTGCAACCAAAAAATGGCCGGGCATTGTGGCGGGCGCCACTCGCTTGAGCCCAGGAATTGGAGGTTGCTGTGATGTCACAACACTCTATCCAGGGTGACAGCTTGAGGCTCTGTCTCAAAAAAATATATATATACATATATATTTAACAAATGGATTGACTGAAAAATGTTTTCCCTCCCTTCCACAGGGAAACATGCAACAAATCTTTGATAGGGTTCATAGATGGTCGTCAGTGGGAAGGAATCATTCCTAGGGCTCCTTCTCTCTGCCATCGCAGTGTGCAACAGCAAATGCTGGATGAAGTGCATGTACACATCTGTCTACAAGAGTACACGTTAACCAATGGCTACAGGAAAGCAATGTCTAACAGGACACCAGCTATACTATTAATACTACTCTGGATTGGCCCTTAGAAAAGGCTAATTTAGCAAAGAGTATCCAGAATTGCTACTAACAGGACAGATTCCTATTCTTCCCTTCAGTCTTTAAACAGTTCCATACACATGGAACTCTCTCAAGAAATGACTACGCAGAAATTAGTTAATTTAGAAATGTACGATTACGTTTATTAAAAAGTAGAGCAGAATTAGGATAATGACAAAGTAAACTTTCGTTAAAGATTTGTAAATACTTCTAAGAGATTTTAAAAGAAACAAAATGTAGCCCAGGTGTGTCCTCTCTCCTCTCCCTCTAATAGCTATTTTTTGGCTGCCATACTGTTTTAAAATAAATTTCTTCACAAAATGACCAGTGATTGCGCTGTCAGAGCTTAGCCAGAAAGCAAAAAGGAATGCTTCCAAACTGCTTTGGTTTGAAGTGATTTTGATACACGTCGATCTCTTCCATTCATATATTTTTGTGACAGATTACCTGATACTCGTCACACAATATTTTTTATTCCTAAAATGCTAAAAAAAAATAGAAGACGGTCAACACTTTACTGAAAGTCAAGCAGAACCAGGAAATCAAAAACAACTGATCATTCCCTTCGCTCCTGACAAGAAACGCCACCACGCTGCAACATTGAAGGGCATTGCTTCCAGCACTGCTCACCAGCCCCTGTGTCCTGCCTGATACGCAGGACACAGAATCTCGCCAGGGGTCCTCAAACTACAGCCCGCGGGCCACATGCTTCGGTGCGAATCGTATTTGTTCCCGTTTTGTTTTTTACTTCAAAATAAGGTATGTGCAGTGTCCATAGGAATTTGTTCATAGTTTGTTTTTTTTAAAACTATAATCCGGCCCTCCAACGGTCTGAGGGACAGTGAAATGGCCCCCTGTTTAAAAAGTTTGAGGACGCCTGACTAGCCAGCCCTTCTCCTGTTCCCTTACCTTGATCCTTTCAAGTAAGCCCAGATGGTAACTAAATGCTACTGGTTCCTCCCCTTCTTCCTCTTTCCTCTTTTGACTTCATGTGAAGATAAAAGAAAGCTCAATTGCATGTTTCTAAGGCAGTGGTTTTTAACTCTGACTACACATTAGAATTACCTACACAACTCAATTAACCACATCTAGTCACCCCCAAACCAATAATAAATCAGAGTCTCTGTGGGTGAGATCATATTGGTAATTTTAAGAAGCTCCTCAGGGGACGCTAAAGAGCAGTCAGGGTTGAGAACAGCAACACAGGTCAAGCAAAGGAGAAGGAATCTGACCTGTGTCTGGCATTGGGAGTTACTACTCCCTACTTTAAATTATTTCTCTAAAAAGTTACGTAAAGATTAAAAGCAGGGTTACTCATCACAAGACTCTTGTTTGAGTACCAAGGGAGCAAAAACAAATGACATATTTTAGTTTCCTCATTACAGAATTTTCAGAACAAAGGAGTATCCCCTTAACAGTATCATATTTTTATACTCTACAGAGTAGACTTTAATTTCTAAATGATTTCTCTTGGAATCAACAAGGAAGCATTTTTTTCCAAAGATACATAATGACAGTTGAGTTACCATGTTTTGTAACAACTAACAGAACACGGAAATTTTATTTCCTTGTTTACTGCAGAGATAAGAATGGGCTACATTTTATGCATGATTCTCCATATTAATTGAGACATAGAAAAATAATCACTCTTAAGTTTTTCCCTGCCTTTGCAATGGTGAATTGTGCTGCAATAAACATTCTAGTGCAGATGTCTTTTTTATAAAATGACTTCTGTTCCTTTGGGTAGATACCCAGTAGCGGGATTACTAGGTCGAATGGTGATAACAGGCTTTTAAATCTGACGACTGAAAACAGGAGTCACCAAACATTTGTAAAAGGCAAATTTATGCTAATTTATTCTTATACACTTTTTAAAAGATACATCCTTCACAAGTATATATGATGGGGCTTATTATAAGCTACAATGACACTGGCAACTGTCCAACCAGAAGGCCCCAAGATCAGGTTCCCAAACTCACATCCACGGCGCACTGCTGCAGCATGGCTACCTAAGGAGTTGTGAGGCTGGCCCTCTTGTTTTGTAGATACACCTACAACAGCTATCAGAGATGGAATGTAAACACACAGTAAATTCAGATGAACACTGACATCATAATGTAAGGACGTTTAAGTGTGTAAGCCATAGAGAACTAAATTGGACACCCATACTGTGCTATTCAATTAACTAATCTCAGCTCAAAAACAAACAGTAATTTTTTTTTGACCCCCCCCCCCAGGGCTCTATGTTTTGCCTAAGAGACATTTCCACTTTCACTTTTCTTCCCTGTTGCATTTTCCTTTAACTCTGAGTTTCAAGCCTATAATCCAACCCCAAGTATAAACTGATCTCTTCACCTTCCCAGAAGGAATCCCTAATTTGACCTGCCTTTCATTTCAGGCACCAGAGACTTTTCTCAGGCTACCAGTGACTGAGCTAACTCCTACTTTCTTGTTTCCTACCTAGACGCACACCCCGGCTACCTCTCAACTTTTCCTTCTTAGAGCAAAAGGACTTGGACAAACTCCCAGATTGCTAATAAGCCTTCCTGCTTCCAAGGCCTTCTTAAATGAAATACAGCTCAATGAACACATTAGACCCTCAATGTATGAAGAAATGCTATTCTGTAATATTATAATTTTTATAGTAATATTCACACGTTTAAAATACCACACTTATTTTTAATCACATATTCTTGAACAGTTGAGAGTCTCAGCTTATCACTGGTGTTAGTACGTTTCAGTATGAAAGGTAATTTCTACTTTCACTAAGGTTTTTTTGCAGGGCTAGCTAACATCAATATTTAGCACAGATGAAGCCACTTTATAACCACTGCAGAGAGGCACTAATTATAAAGTTCTGGTTTCTAAAAAGTATGGTTTGTGATAGTCATACAAGCACTAAAATATTTCAAGTAATCTTGTCAATGATTAACTTTTTGAGTAGACACACCTGAATTAAAGCAACTTAAAACACTAAGTTTTCTCTAATTTATTCGTTTGTTTTTCAAATATGCCTCAGGAAAATGAGAGCTTATCAGAATTGTAATGAATTCCTTTGTCTTTAATACATGTGGAAAACTGCTAATATAGGCTGCAATTTTCAAAGGGCAGTAAACATTAACTCTTTCAACTGATGAAATAAATACTAATCAAAAAGACAGGGCCTGGTACAGGATGGCTCCCACCTGCAATCCTAGAATGCTGGAAGGCCCAGGTAGGAGGATCCCTTGAAGTCAGGAGTTCGAGACCAGCCTGGATAAAAGAGAGACCTCATCTCTACTAAAAATAAAAAAAATTAGTCCAGCATTGTAGGGAAGGCCTGTAGTCCCAGCTACTAGGAAGACTGAGGCAAAAGGATCACCTGATCTTGGGAGTTTGAGGTTGATGTGAGCTAGGCTGATGCCACAGCCAGCACTTTAGCCTGGGTGATAGAGGGTGGCTCTGTCTCAAAAAAAAAAAAAAACAAACGATTGAAAATACCAAAAATGAAAGATAATTGACTAAATTATAAAAAATAGGACTCATAAGTCAAAATAAAATTTGCGTTTCAACTGAGCTTAATGTTGCAGTAGTCACTCAAAGCATTGTTTTACTCTCCTCATACAGGATGACGTGGGAGTCACATGGCAATTAGATCTGTTAAGAGTCTCAGAATGTGCTTCTTTTCAATGTATTATATGACAGAAAGGCTCTTATTTTCCACAAAGATTTAATACCTCTGGACAGTCACCTTTTCTGCATACACCTACCATTGTGCTGGTTATTCAGCACGAAAGAGGAAACAATCATTGAAAAGTTTCAACTTTTTATGTCAAAAATAAGATAAAAGTTTTTTTGTGTGTTATTTAACTTTCAACAGCTCAAAGGAATCACCATGTAAAGATTTAAATTTTACTTATAATGCAGGCCAAGCCCTTGTTCACAAGTCTTCCCTGAATTCAAGTGCAAATACACTTTCAACAAACAGGATGGGACCTCTGAGACATATGAATTCCAGACCAGCCTCCCAACAGTCTAAGTTCCTATCTGTAAAATGTCAAATTACCACTGCAGTAATAACAGACCTGGGAATCACTGTTTACTCACCATCTGCTTCTATCAGGAACAAATTATTAAATGAGGATGTTAAGTTACAGGCTCTAGATAAGAAAATTACAATGCTACACTTGATCTTAGCCAAAAGGCCAAGAAGTGATAGAAAATTACAATTCTAAATATTTTTTTAATCAGAATCAACCTTTGAAATTATATTATTTCCACTAAGTACAGTGTCATTTCTTTATCATTCTCTTTAATCAAAATTGCAAGTCAATGCCAACAAAAGTTAATTAAAGCAAATAGATTATCTGCCACTTTTTGGAACAGAATATCCAGAGACAGCAGAGGATCATCAAAAGGAACACTGCTGCTGGAGGCCTAACCTTGTAATTTAACTGCGTAACTTGGAGACAGACAATTAACCTTTCTGCGTTACTTGCCTTGCTTCCCTACTTTACCAAGAAGCTGAGGGAGCAAACAAAATAACATACACGAAAATCCTTCCTAATTGCCCTATCTTTTATAAATGCAAGGTATAACCATCAAAAACTAAAACTTATATTTCCAATAAATGGGAAGTTTTCACCTAGGGAAAGAAAAAACATGAAATAAATTCAAGTTATTTAGGCTATAAGGAGAGTAAACAGAGAAAGCATCAATTACTACATAAAAGAAAAGATTTTAAAAAATCAAACTACTAAGGATCAATGTTAGTAAACAAATGGCTACTAATATGATACACGCTACAATTAGAGAGTAAATGTGAATGAGAAGTGTGAATGGAGAACTCCACATGCAATTATTAACAGTCGTGAAAGAACAGCTTTCTCAAGATCTGCTAGGCCTGCCTAAGAGCAAACACTGCAATGCGATAGGCCAGATTTAGTGTCTAATTCCACGAACACTTCCTGAGCACCTGTCACGTACGTGTAAAGCACGATGCTGGGTGTCCAGGACACAAACGTTAGTAAGGGGAAGTTGTCCTGCACTACTCACAGAAGAACTGCATCACAACTATATGATGAGCTTTAATACAAATAAAGTAACTCAAATGGTTTTGAGAGTGAGAAAATGCAACTCAATTGGTTTTATTGGGTTTAGTTCATTTGTTCACAGAGCCCCTAGGAGCCACCACAGATGTGTCTCAAAGGAGATCCTAACTTTAAGACTATCCAAGGACGTAATTAAATTATCTGTTGATTTCCTATGAAATCAAAAAAAAATAATAAATAGAATAGCAGCAACCTAATTCTTCAATATTACATTCTAGGTATATCCAGTAGACTGAAAGAAAAGGCTAGTTGCTACATCTACCCGGCCTTTCCACCTCTCGCCCATCTGGAGGACTGCCCCATTTTTGTACTACAGGCCATACTGAAAAAGCAGTGACTGAACACAGGACGGCTTTCAGGATGAAATAATAAAACCGCAAACTCTCAGATTCAGATTCAGAGAGCCCCAGGTGCACACGAAGCAGCTTTCTGCCAAGTAACGCAGCACAAGCTGTTGACACTCCCTGTTTCCTTCAACATGAAAACTTCCTCAACAATTCAATGTTACAACCGATGACCTGCTATGTGGAGTTCATAGCACAGAATTGTTCAGAATATATTCCAAGTAGTTTCCAGAAGATTAAATAACCTAAGCGCAACAACTGCAGAAAAATGAGGAATAACACAACATGTATGTAGACATCTTTATACAGAGTTCTTACAAAATGGATAAGCAGAAATCTTACATACTACAGTGTTGAGAAAGCAGAATAAACCAAAATGCTGGACTGGATTTTAAAATAAACTATTGCAAGATTGTTTAAACAGCTAGAAGTTACAATAGAGCCCATGTGGGCTCGATATACTAGACAAAGGTTAATAGGAAATGGAGTTCTCTAAGAATCTCATGCTGAAACAGCTCAAAATCAAAGAGGCATTTTTTTTTTTTTAATTGAGCTGACTAAGGAAAATAAGATACTGAGTTAGGATATAAGAGGTCTTATTTCAAATGCTGGAAAAACTCATATAAACCAGACAGCTTAAGATTCATTACTTTAGGACAAAACATTTGACCCCTCTAGAAGTTAGTTTCCTCCTATGTAAAACGAGAGGGGTAAATAGTTCACTGGTTTTCAAATTTTATTTTCAGGAGTACCAGATTGCTTCAGGATTAGGTGGAGACCAAGAGAGCTCCAAACCTCATTTAGATGAGAGCAAATGAAGTCTTAACTATTTTCTATATGGGGTCCTGTGTAGAATCTTTAAAAAAAGTAGAGGTGGGCTCTACTGCTGAAAAAGAGTTACTCACAAAACAACAAAAATAAACAACCTCAGATTACATTTATTCAAAGTCACGATTGCAACAAATACTTCCATTAAAAACAGAAACGGTTCCGCTTCTGCCATAATGGAATAGGTAAAAATAGTCATAACTTCTTACTGTAAACAACTAGGAAACTGAAAAAAAAATATTTTCAAATGCCAAGACAATGGGCACCCCAGGACTATGATCCGTGAGTGAAAGAAAAACAACTTTTCTCTGAGAGACACTCTCCATAGCATGGTGCAGGTCAGGGGGCCAGGTAAAACACAGCAGTCCCGCTTAGCTGAATGAAGAGATAAAAAATAAGGCTCTGGGAGAGACTGAAGAGGACTGGAGTTTGTGGGGTACATTACTACTGAGTTCAGAGCTTGGCAGAGAGAGCTCCAGAAAACTGCAGAGGTTCCTTGAGTCTACGGCTGACTACTAAGCTATGCAGATGTGAAGAGAAAATCCCATGAGACTAGAAAAACTAGTATTGGGGAGCTGTAAAGTAAATAATTCCCAGTAGTCTAAATGGGCTGGGGTATACAGAGACAAAAATCTCAGAACTGAGCAGACAACCCCAAAGAGTCACAACTCAGCAGGAGAGCTGTCCTACCTATTAAAGTTATCTCCAGACCCACCCCCACAAAGCTTTGACGGAAGCCTCAAAAAATCAAGCTAAACTATAGTAACTTAGATGCTCCCTAAAGCAAGTTGCGAAGAATGTAAAGGAAAATAATAACATCTAGACAATTAACGGCATAATAGTCATATATTCCAACATCCCATCAAAAAATTTCAGCCAGGAATAAGAAAGTAAAAATGTGGCCCATACATGGGTAGAAAAAAAAGAGAGACCAGAACGGACCCAAAGTATAAGACATAATAAACTTAGCAGACCACAGGAACTTTAAAACAGCTAATATGAATAGGCTCGAGTGTTTAAAACAAAATATGAATATGATGAAAAGAAAAACGCAAGATTCAAAATAGCAAATGGACGTTTTGGAAATAAAAAACATACATAATATCTGAAAATAAAAATTGAAATTACAATAAATTTAAAAACACAGCAGTACCAACCTAGAAAAATGAAACAGAAACGAAAAGACTGCAAGAACAGAGCCTAAGTTACCCATGGGACAATACAGAACAATCTGATACATGTGTAGAGTTCAAAAAAGAGAGGGAAAGATCGGAAAAAACATTTGAGGAAGTGGCCAAGGATTTTCCAAATTTTCATGAAAACATAATTCACACATCGAAGAAGCTCAAGTAAGATAAAAACCACAGCAGAGCACATCAATATCACATTACAAAAACCCAGCAGTACAAAGAACATATTAATGCAGCAATTGAAGTTCTTTAAAAAGTTTACATAGGACTTTTTTGTTACATATATGTGTGACAAATATTTTCTCCTCATACCTACTTTTTCTACTCATTTCTAAACAGCACTTTTTCATAAAAAGATTTTAATTTTTATGATACCCAATTTATCAGGTTTTCTTTTAGCTTAGTGCTTTCTATGTCCTATATAATAAATCATTTCTTATCTTCAAGACAAGAAAGTATTCTTCTACGTTTTCTTCTAGAAATGTTAAAGTTTTAGCTATCTATTCAGGTCTATAATCCATCACAAATTAATTTTTGTATAGCATGAACTAGAGGTCAAGGTACATTTTTTTTGCAAGACACAGCCAGTCCTTCCAGCCAGATTGGAAAACAACATAATTTATGAAGCACTGAAGTAAGTATTCAGAAGGGCCTTGTCTCAGTAGTGAAGAATGAGCCACGAACCAAATGCTGCTCTTGTCCTGCTCAAAACTTTTACAAGCAAGATCCAAAAGGATCAAATTATTTCTAAGTTACTTAAATGCATCCCAGAAAAAAAGCTCAAGAATATTTATATGAATATAAAAATATCTAGCACCCAAAAAAACAATATTCAGAATGTGTGGCCTGTAATCAAAGATTCTCAGAAATGCAAAGAAGCAGAAAAATTTGAACCACGACGCTAAGAAAAAAAAAAAAAATCAATCAAATTAAAACCAATGTAGAATGGATACAAATTTTGGAAATGGTAGATAAGATTATAAAACCATATTATAACAGCATTATATGGTCAAAAAGTTAAACAGAAGCATAGAAGATATTAAAAACTCAAATCAAACTACTAGAAGTGAAAAATATGAATGTCTGAAATGAAAATACAACGAATGGGATTAACAGCAGATCAGACACTGCAGAAGAAAAGGTTAGTGAACGTTAGACATAATAAAAATTATTCAAAATCAAACAGACAAAAACATTTTTTAAATAAAGAAAAAGAACATTAGTGAAATGTAGGATAACTTCAAGCAACATAACATGTATGTGATTTGAGTCCCCAAAAGAGGAGAAAGGGGGGCAAAACAGTTGAAGAAAACAATGGCAAAGATTTTCTAAGTTTTAAATAAACTATAATCCCACAGATCCAAGAAGCTCAACAAAACCCATAAATGAGAAACATGAAGAAAAAGACACCAATGCCTATCATAACCAAATTACTCAAGATCAGTGATAAAGAGAAACTCTTAGGAACAGCCAAACATGAGAATGAGAAGATATCTATTATGAAAAACAGTGTAAGCGAGAAGATACCACAGCAACATCTTTAAAATCATGCAAGAAAAATATATCAATCTAGAATTACAGAATCAGTAAAAATATCATTCAAAAATAAAAGCAAGAGGACTTTTTTTAGACATATAAAAGGTGAAAATATTAATTACTACAATAAGCAAAGTAAATCAAACAATGTTAAAAGGATAATATATCAGACTATGTGGTTTATCTCAAAATTGCAAGGTTGGTTTACTATTAAAAGTATTGGTTTTTTAAAAAAAATTAATGCAACTCACCAAATTAATAATAATTCATAGTCATCTCAGCAGACCCAGAAAAAGCACAGAAAAAAAAAATAATAACATTCATTCCATTGCCAATAAAAACTCTCCATTAACAAAGAATAGAAGGGACTTCTTGAACCTGATAAAGAGTATATTAAAAAATAAAAACTAGAGCTCAGATACTTTATGGTGAAACACTCAATGTTTCCCTCTGACAGGGCTCACATGATACCCCAAAACATGGTACCTTGGCAGGAGCAGAAAGATCACTCTCTGACCTTCTACCACTTATCCTTCCTAAAACCATAAAAAGAATTCTCTCCTCCCTTGTTCTCTGAAGACCCTCATGGGACCGGTGTCCTGCCTTATACTGGAGGAAAAAAATGAAGACAAAAACACCCAGACAAGAATCTGAATAAGTATGCCCTTCTAAGTTCCCCCCACTTTATCACCGTTAGATCATATCCTCTTGGTCCAATCATACTTCTGCAAGACTACCCATTCTGGGATTCATCAAACCTAAGCAAAAAAATACACAGTTTTCCTTGGGTCTTTGAGTCTCCTGAAGCTTCCTGTATCACATAAAACTCTGGTTAAATAAATTTATGCTTTCCTCTTATTAATCTATATTTTGTTATAAGGGTGTCAGCCATGAACCTTGCAATAGGTAACAAAAAGATACTACTTTTTCTCCCCTACACTCTTACAATCAGGAGTAAGGTAAGGATATTTGCTCTCATAACTTCTATTCAACAATCAATTGGAGGCTTCAGCCAGTGCAACAACACTGGGGGAGAAAAGACATCCAGATTGGGAAGAAAGAAGAAAAATTACCTATGTTCACGGATGAGAGTCTACACAGAAAATCTCATAAAGGACGGGCGAGGTGGCTCACACCTGTAATCCCAACGCTTTGGGAGGTTGAGGTGGATGGATTGCCTGAGCTTACTAGTTCAAGACCAGTCTGAGCTAGAGTGACACCCCCATCTCTAATAATAGCCAGGCAGGTTCTCTTGCCTTAGCCACCCAAGTAGCTGGGACTATGTGGCAGGCAACTATAGTCCCACTACTTGGGAGGCTAAGGTAAGAGAACCACTTGAGCCCAAAAGTTAGAGGTTACTGTCAGCTGTGATGCCAAGGCACTCTACTGGGGGTGACAAGCTGAGATTCTGTCAAAAAAAAAAAAGAAAGAAAGAAAGAGAGAAAGAGAAAGAAAGAAAATCTCAAAATTACAAGCTACTGGTACTAATATCTGAGTTGAGCAAAATTAAAGACAAAGATAAAGGTAAAAAAAAAATTTGTTTTAAATTATTGTATTTCTAAATACCAGCAGCCAGAAACTATCTTGAGATATCATCTAACTCCAGTAAGATTAGCCCACATAACGAAATCCCTAAACCAGAGATGTTGGCGTGGATGTGGAGAAAAGGAAACACTTCTACATTGCTGGTGGGAATGCAAACTAATACGTTCCTTATTGAAAGACATTTGGAGAATACTCAGAGATCTAAAACTAGATCTGCCATTTGATCCTATAATTTCTTTACTTGGTATATACCCAGAAGGCCAAAAATCACATTATAACAAAGATATCTGTACCAGATTGTTTATTGCAGCCCAATTCATAATTGCTAAGTCAAGGAAGAAGCCCAAATGCCCATCGATCCACAAATGGATTAATAAACTGTGGTACATGTATACCATGGAATATTATGCAGCCTTAAGAAAGATGATGACTTTACCTCTTTCATATTTACATGGATGGAGCTGGAACACATTCTTCTTAGCAAAGTATCTCAAGAATGGAAGAAAAAGTATCCAATGTATACAGCCCTACTATGACGCTAATTTAGAGCTTTCATATGTAGGCTACAACCCAATTATAGCACAAGAATATGGGGAAAGGGGTAAGGGAGGGGAGGGGAAGGGTGGGTCGAGAGAGGGTAAATGGTGGGATCACACTTATGGTGCATCTTAGAAGGGACAGGTGAAACCTACTAAATGCAGAACACAAATGTTTTCACATAATAAATGAGAAAATCTCATGAAGGTTATGTCGAATTGTTGAATGAAAATATTTCAGATTGTATATGAAGCCCGCACACTGTATCCCATGATTGCACTAATGTATATAGCTATGATTTAATAAAAAAACAAACAAAAGTCAGATTTTTAAAGTCTGAATAGCATAAATCTTTTCTAATGTGAGAAGAAAGTCTTTTAAAAATGTATCATTGACCATAAGAAAGGAATAGTCTTTGGTTTTGTCCTTTCAAACTGGAGACTGGTAGTGCAAAATAGGTTTCAGAGGCAAAGCCAGTGAATTTACGTCCTTCAACAAAAGAGAACTGACCTTCCATAAGATTATGAGTTAGACTCTGTCTGTGTCCATTAGGGCTGCTGTAACAAAGTACCTTAGACTATTATAAACAACATGAACTTGTAGCTAATAGTTTTGGAGGCTGGAACCACAATTCTGGTGCCAGCAGATTCTAGTGTCTGGTGAGGGCTCTGTGCTTCAAAGATGGTGCCTTCTTGGTGTGTCCTCACATGGCAAAAGGGACAAACAGACTCCCACAAGCCTCTTTTTTGAAGACACTAATCCTATTCATGAAGGTGGAGTGCTCATGACCTAGTCACTGCCCAGATGCCCACGTTAAATTTCAATGTAAGAGTTTTGAGGGGAACAAACGTTCAGACCCTAGAAGTGTACATCCGTTAGACCCACCCACTTCACAGGACTGAGTGGGCAAAGCAAACTACGGACTCTGCAATCTCAGGGCATGGCCTTGGAGGTTGCCTGTCTGTGGCCTTGTGCTTCGGGGTTAGCTGAATCCTAAGATACAGATGAGGAGAAAATGGAATTTTAAAAGCCAAGGGGAAAACAAATGGTGTTCTTTTCATTTTCTACCTAGTTTTTGAATTCAGTTGTATTTAAAACCATCACCATTAGATGTATGCTGCATTAAAATATTTTACTTTTAATTTTAAACCAAAAACAAATAACAAAACTTTGAGAATCAGTAGCATTTATTCCAAGACATACTTAAACAATTCAGTTTTCCCCCTACATTCATGGTAGGTTTATTAGAAATCATTGTGATTCTCTGAAAAAATATTTACGGAAGTACAAAAAAAAATAGAGGACAGGCTTGGTGCCTGTAGCTCAGCAGCTAGGGCACCAGCCACATACACTGGGGCTGGCAGGTTTGGGTCCGGCCTGGACCTGCCCAACAACAATGATAACTACAACCACAAAATAGTTGGGTGTTGTGGCAGGTGCCTGTAGTCCCAGGTACTTGGGAGGCTGAGGCAAGAGAATCACTTAAGCCCAAGAATTTGAGGTTGCTGTGAGCTGTGATGCCATGGCACTCTACCAAAGGTGACAAAGTGAGACTCTGTCTTAAAAAAAAGAAAGAAAAGATAATAGAGGACAATGTTTACACTATTACCAGATGCAGTTCAGTTTTGTATAGATAAGACCAACTTGGGCCTACAGGTTTAGGATAAGAACACTGATAAACTATATCAGAACTCTGCCATGATGACTAAAGCACCATGTTTGGGTACTTTGATCTTTAATGTATTCCTTACTATAGAAGTTTTAGCCCATTATATAGAATGTCTGTGTGTATTATCTCTTTAACCCAATACAGGACAGGGCAAGGATGTTTACCCTTGTTTTATTTAGGGGAAAACAGGTGCTACAATGTATGAAATGACAAAGCCTGGCTCCATAGAGGTGGATCCAGCATCTGCCACCACTTTACCATCCCATAAGATTACTTTGCTTCACTATCCGTGGACTCTTCTGAGATCTCAGCCCATTGGCTTCCAAGGAATCACTTGAGAAAATCTACAAACAAATGCTAATGAACTGAGAGTGGTCATTCCCAGGTATTATACATTTCACCCAACTAGTGGCTTTCATGGTGGATGTTTCATTAAAGTATGAAAGATAGTTTTATGCTAGCAAGGTAATGAAACTGGGTACAGTGGCATGTGCCTGTAGTCCCAGCTACTCAGGAGGCTGAGACAAGAGGATCACTTGAGTCCAGTAGTTCTGGGCTGTAGTGCGCTATGCCGATTGGGTGTCCACACTAAGTTCGGCATCAATATGGTGACCTCCCGGTAGTGGGGGCCACCAGGTTGCCTAAGGAGGGGTGAATGGGCCCAGGTCCAAAATGGAGCAGGTCAAAGCTCCTGTGCTGATCAGTAGTGGGATCGTGCCTGTGCAGTCACTGCAGTCCAGCCTGGGCAACATAGTGAGATCCTGGTATCCATAAAATTTTATTACATAGCATAAGAAGCTGGCTTGGCGCCTGTGGCTCAATGGGCTAAGGGGACAGCCACGTACACCTAAGCTGGTGGGTTCAAATCCCGGGCCTGCCAAACAACAATGACGGCTGCAACCAAAAAATGGCCAGGCATTGTGGCAGGCGCCTGTAGTCCCAGTTACTTGGGAGGCAGAGGCAAGAGACTCGCTTGAGCCCAGGAATTGGAGGTTGCTGTGAACTGTGATGCCACGGCACTCTATCCAGGGTGACAGCTTGAGGCTTTGTCTCAAAAAAAAAAAGAAGTTAAGGAAATATTTTTGAAAGATACTCATGATTGACCTAACTCTTAATTTTGTGATCAGAGCTTGTCATACCTTGGAGCTGGCTACAGGCTTCCTTGTGTCCTGCTCCTTAAGTGCTGAGTAAGTAACTCAGTACATTCACTCCTACAGGACTAGACTTGGGAGGATCTGTTTCTGGCTTCCACTTCTCTGCAGGAGGAGCACAGTGAAGTCACAATATTTCCACTGGAGTAGAGTCAACTCTGGATATCTCAGCAGCCGATGATCCCATCTGTGGAATGAGATTTTAACTCCCCATCTCCTTTTGCCTTTCTCTGCTCATTAAAATTTCTCTGATGTAACTGGGACTTTGGAAGGGAGGTTGAAAGAGGGGAAACTAGCAATTCAAAGCAGTATATTATGGTAAGTGCCTGATAAATGGTACTGATATCCAGGGTTGAGTGTTCAGCTGAAGAGCACTCTAGAGAAGCCATTATAGAGGAGGCAGGAATAGAAGTGGGCTGTGGGGGTTAGGACAGTCTGAGAAGAGAGGAGAAGATGCCAAGTCCAATTCTTTTTTCTTTATGTTTTTGTTTCAGAGAAAATCATATAGAGTCTCTTTGGGGTTACATTCTTGAGTAATATTTCTTGGAAAGAATGTTTTTTCCTGGGCGGCACTTGTGGCTCAAAGGAGTATGGCGCCGGCCCCATATGCCAGAGGTGGTGGGTTCAAACCCAGCCCCAGCCAAAAACTGCAAAAAAAAAAAAAAGAATGTTTTTTCCCCTTTTCCTATTTGCTATGCATATGTTAAAGCAGTATCTCACCTATAGATTTAGGACACCCAACATCTGAGTATCCTAAATCAGAAAGTCAAATAATCTTGGTTCCAGTTCCTGATGGCTAGCACCTTAGTAAAGTGATTTAACTTCTGTAGACTTATGTTCTCATCTTTAAAAAATAGGGTTAATAATACCTCCTTCTCCCCAGACTTGTAGAAATTGAGAAAAATTGGCCCATATTGAGAAATGTGAAATCATATCTTCATAAATGATAGATTTGTTTTATGAATAGGGGATGACAAGCACAACTCCTGGCACCATGCAAAGAATGTGGTAACTCTGCTGAAATGTTTGTCTCTGGAATTTGGGTCTGCCTTCTTAGAAACCCAAGCCTGCCCTCTCACTGGTGGCCACCCAAAGATCCACATCCCTGTTTGGGAAACAGATGGTAGTACTACAGTTCACATTTCCCAGAACATTGCCACACACAACCTTGAAGAATCCTTGAACACATGTTAGCTGTCAAGGGAATTAAAAGATAGTAGAGTTTAGTATAGAAAAGTGCTGAGTTCAGGCGTATATGTTAAAAAGTGAGGACATTTGTTAGCCAAGGACAAGGGCATATTGCTAGGTAATCAGAAGTTTCCCAGTGAGCCAGTTCCACACAGAGCTATAACAATTTTTCTTATATATTTTTTCTTGAGTGACCTTCTAAAAGCCTATAGTGGTGCAATTGTATGGGGCAGACACACTGATTAAACCTGCTGGCTACTAGCAGACAGAGAGGGAGAAAAGCTTTCTGTGCTGTTTAATTAGTTAAAACATTTTGCTGAGAAAGTGGCCTCTATGAGGGGAAGAGTGTGATTTTGGAGCTTGTTCCAAGCCTAGAAATCAAAGAAAGGGGGAACTTGCATCATCACAGGCTTCTTAGCAAGGTAAATAACATTCCTTTAAAAGCTAAATGTAATTTCAGAGTGACTCAGGTACACACCTGTAAGTCCTGTGTCCTTATGCGCCCATGTTTTTGTTGAATTAATAATAAAAAACAGTAACAACAAATGGCTAAGTATTTCTAGTCAGAGAAACAGATCCAAGACAATGCCCCCCCCACCTGAAAACCAAAAACCAAAGGCCCACCCCCACCTCCCTACCCCTCACTCAAACTGCCTATTTTAATGCCTGCTACTAACACTGGAACGGAGGATGTCTGGGGTCTTTGAAGATTTGACTCAGTCTGGACAACTACTGGACAACTAGTTTGTACTAGTTTGTACAACTAGTCTCCTGCATAGCAGGGTCTCCATCTTGCCAGTTTGCTGGCCTCTGTTCTCTATTTCTCACTCTAACACTCAGGGACACAGTAGGTGGGGGAATTAATGTTGAAGGTGTTTATTCTTTGAGAGACAAGGTTAGGGTTGGTGTTGGGGACAGGATAGAGAAAGTCTTAAAGGTGAGAAAATGATGTTATTTGTCACTTTGTCATTAAATAGTGAAAAAGAAGAGTCAGCCTTTTGAAGTGTTTGAAAATAGCATTTTTTTTTTTTTAAATAGCCTGTTAATGTTTTAGGCAGCTGACTAAACTCTTGTTCAGAGCAGTCTTTGAACTAGAAAGTGGGATAGTCGCCGGATAAAAAGGGCAATTACAGGTAGTTTTAACTATATGGAAAAAAAAATTTGATACAGTATTTTACTGTTACTTAATGATATACAGACTTCATTTTGGTGGGGACCTGTACCTTTGTAAGGTGATTCTTAAGACATCTCAGAAAAGGATGAGTGGGTGATTAGAGTGGGTGATTTGAAAGGTGGTAGAAGGAAGAATTTTCTCCTGCAAGTGTTTTCTGCCCTCCTCAAAGCTACCCAAGTAGGGTAAACTTTGTCCCTAAGGTTCATTATATTTCTGAAAGTAATGATTATTCAGCTCGGTGCCTGTGGCTCAACGGGCTAAGGCGCCAGCCACGTACACCTGAGCTGGCGTGTTCGAATCCAGCCCAGGCCCGCCAAACAATGACGGCTGCAACCAAAAAATGGCCGGGTGTTGTGGCGGGCGCCTGTAGTCCCAGCTACTTGGGAGGCAGAGGCAGGAGACTCACTTGATCCCAGGAATTGGAGGTTGCTGGAGCTGTGATGCCACGGCACTTTATCCAGGGTGACAGCTTGAGGCTCTGTCTCAAAAAAAAAAAAAAAAGTAATGATTATTCATGTGACGAATCCTGTAACCCCTCTACTTTTCCCCACCATATCTAAAACCTGGAGTTTTGTTATTCTTGTTTTGTTTTCAGTGTAAGTAACAACTGTGTGTCAAGTTATCTGTGTATAATCTAGGTCAAGTCTTAATCAATATCCTTTTGGTTGAACAACTTTTTCAATGGGAAATTTAATTATTTAAAAAAATGTATGTGACAAAAACCAGGTATTTTGGCTCACACTTGTAATCCCAGCACTTTGGGAGGCCAACGTGGGAGGATTGCTTGAGACCAGGAGTTCAAGACCAGCCTGGACAACAAGCAAGAACCCATCTCAAAGAAAACCTAATTAGCCAGGCATGGGGCATGTTTTCTGTAGTCCCAGTTACTTGGGAGGCTAAGGCAAGAGACTTGCTTGAGGCCAAGAGTTTGAGGCTTTTGTGAGTTTTGATGATGCTTCTGCACTCTAGCCTAGGCAACAGAGTGAGACTCTGTCTTAGAAAAGAAAAAGAAATCTGAAACAAAATATTTTAGGGCTTTCAGATTGTCTGTGGTCATCGACCTTATACTGCTATATCCTCAAATAGCCAACCTGGCTGAGAAGATATGGCATATATGTTGAAAGTTAGAGTGAATTTAAATCATAAAGTGACATTGCTAAAAATGTTATAGATATACCTGGGTGTTGCAAAATTGAAAGATGAAATCATTACTATAGTGCTTTTTAGCCTGGGGCTTCTGGGTGGCCCTTAGAAATTCTGGGACTGCTTTGATCTGAAAGCAAGATTTTGAGTGTCTATGCATTTGTCATGGGAAAGGATTGGTAGCTTTCATCCGATTCTCAACAAAAGGGTTCATGTCCCCCTAAAAGATTAAGAACTACCACAAACATTTGAAAATTCTCAGTGAATCAGACTAAAAATTTTAAAAGTTTATAAAAGTAACTTCTCTTGGCATCTATACCTTCTCTTTTCACTCTGAAAGACTTAGAATATTAGATATTAAGATATACAGGCTCAGCACCTGTAGCTCAAGTGGCTAAGGTGCCAGCTACATACACCAGAGCTGGTGGGTTAAAATCCAGCCTGGGCCTGCCAAACAACGACAACTACAACCAAAAAATGGCCAGGTGTGGTGGGCTCCTGGGGTCCCAGCTACTTGGGAGGCTGAGGCAAGAGAATCGCTTAAACCCAGGAGTTGGAGGTTGCTGTGAGCTGTGATGCCACAGTACTCTAACCAGGGTGATAGCTTGAGGCTCTGTTTCAAAAAAAAAAAAAAGATATACAACTTAGGGACGGCGCCTGTGGCTCAGTAAGTAGGGTGCTGGCCCCATATACTGAGGGTGACGGGTTCAAACCTGGCACTGGCCAAACTGCAACAAAAAATAGCCAGGCATTGTGGTGGGCACCTGTAGTCCCAGCTACTTGGGAGGCTGAGACAAGAGAATCTCCTAAGCCCAAGAGCTGGAGGTTGCTGTGAGCTGTGACTCCATGGCTACTGAGGGCAACAAAGTGAGACTCTGTCTCTAAAATATATATATATATATATATATATATATATATATATATATATATATATATATATATATATATATAAAATATATTTATCTATTTAGAGATATATATAATAAATAAATGGATATAAAATTTAATGTTCTATTTAGAACTTTAAATCCTAATGAAATGGTTATAATAATTATTTCATAAATAGAGAAGTTTGATAGAAAAGAGATACCTTATCTTAGACAGTATAGGATGGTCTTAATAATTCAGATGAAAACTTTTCTAAGAACTGATGGACTATTTGCAAGAAGAGGGTAAGTACTTTGGCAGCCTTGATGCTATGGGCAGAAAGTGTCATTGGACACCACTGGGAGGCGCTGTGGTACAGGAGTAAAAGGAACCCAGCTTCTGCTATTGGCCTGAGATTTCAACTCACCGAGACCTTGGATGGGTCACTTAGTCTCACTGGGGTCACCTTTGTTATCTGTAAAATTGATGTTCTTATCTCAATGTGTTTCGATGAGATCAAGGTACTATAAAAGGAATGTGCTTTTAAAAAAAGTACACTGTGGCCATTAAAATAAATAGGTTGATAAAGAGTGCTATGGTATAGTAAGTATAAAGAATAAGGTGCAGAGCAGTAGTTACAGCATGGCAGGCTTTGTGTGTTTGTGTGACATATGAACCTTTATTTACTTACTTGTTTATTTTTTTTTTTAGATACAGGGCCTTGCTCTGTTTCCCAGGCTGGTGTGCAGTAGTGTCATCATAGCTCACTACAAAGTCAAACTCCTGTGGGTTTAAACAATTCTTCTGGTTCAGCCTCCTGATTAGCTAGGGACTACAGGTGCAACTACCATGCCCACCTAACCAAACTTCCTTCCTCCTTTTTTGTATGTGTATGCAGAGAGATGGTCTCACTATGTTGCCCAGGATAGTCTCCAACTCCTGACCTCAAGCCATCCTGCCTCAACCTCCTATAGTGCTGGGATTACAGGCATGAGCTACTATGCTCAGTTTATGCAATTTTTTTTTTTTTTGCTAGAAAGGTGAACAAAGAGCTATGATTATATTTAGGGAATAGAACTAGGATAGGGGAGGGAGGCTTCTACTTTTCATTTTATTATTTCCATTAAATATATTATCAGGGGCTGGGCACAGTGACTCAAGCCTCTAGTCATAGCTACTTGACAGGTGGAGGTAGGAGGATCATTGAGCCCAGGGAGTTACAAGCTATAGTGAACCATGATGGTCTCACTTCATTCCAGCCAGGGTGATAGAACAAGACCCAGTATCTAAAAAATAAAAACAAACAACCAAACCCAAACCCAAAGAAAAAATCTCAAAATAACCTAAAACTAATTTTTAAAATTAAAATGAAAGATTCTTGGGAAAAGAATCTTTGCTAGGTGGAATTATTATTAATGAAGAGTAATATGGCTGACTGAAGGCCTGATCATACAAAGGAGAGTGTTTTCAAGAAAATGCTGCCAAAGGATGAAGAATTGTCCTAGATCCAGTTCTGTGAGTCCTTTAAATAAAACAAACTCAGTGGATTTTCATTTTCTAAGAAATCCACGTCTCTGGCAAAATGTCACTGTGTGACCATACTGCTGGATTTACTTGCAGGTAGCTGCCTAATGCCTATACCACAGGAGAGGATTGTCCCCTCTCCTAATTGTTCCCCCTTTCTACTGGCTCATTCTCTCATCAGATTCAAGTCTTCTCTAATTTCTGCCACTTTTAGAAAACCCTCCATTGACCCCACATTCTTTTCTGACTGCGGCCCCATTCTTCTGCTTTGTTTCCTGGTTCCTCTACAGAACAGTCTGCATCACATGTACTTGCTCTCTCCACATCCTCTCCTTACTCCTCTCTTTCAACATTTCTTTCCCCCCAAGCCAAACTATATCCAGCTTTATTAAAGGTATGTTTCATAAACGATCATGCTATTTCAGGCAGGACATGGGCAGACAATCATTAACACTATACAACACTATGCAACAACTTTCAAACTGCATTCTTCAATGGACTACCCAAATCAGAAAGCCACTATAAAACTATAAAACCTAATGAAGTCTTCATTTGATGGTCTGAACAGGGAAAGTTTAGAGTGAGGGTTGACATTTCACATTTAGATTGTTGGTTATCAGCTTTTCATGAGTTGAGCCCAACTTTCAGGAAATGAAATGAAAATGGCAGAATTATCTGAAGATCTACAATCTAGAAAAATAACTGCTGCGTTTTTGAGGGATGTCATCTCAGTGGTGTCACTGGAAAGATGAGATTACTTGACATAGTGGTAACCAATTATTGGTCCCAAGAGGTATCTAGATTTAAGGGAGTGAAGACTGTGTTGAGGACAGAGAGGGAGAAGAGGACAGAAAAACGAACTTTAGTTTTTCTATACCACAAGGCATTTGTGCCACTGTGGCTGTGTGTCATGAGGGAATAAAACAAACCAAAAGCCCATGAGAGCCAAGCGGAGGTCTCTCAGAACTAGAAGGGACAAGGATTTTCCCCACATCAATCTAGCTTTGGAGACATTCTATTAGTGACATACGTCCTTCCCCAGAAAACAGCCATGAAGTGTTCTCTGTGCTAACCATTAGCTTTAAAAAAAGTAAAAGAAAATTCTACATTTTTTTTTGTGGTTTTTGGCCAGGGCTGGCTTTGAACCCTCCACCTCCGGCATATGGGGCTGGCGCCTTAGTCCTTTGAGCCCACAGGTGCCACCCGAAAATTCTACATTTTTATAAAACTTGGTAAAAATAGTATTTCAAACTGTACAGTCACCAGAAGTACGCAGTTACCAAAAGTGCGCACACTTCACTTGGCATCTCCAGCACCTGCAGCTTTCTGTGCCTGGTCTGTGCTGGCACCCCCTATATTTGCAAGGCTATTCCCCTCCTTGCCAGCATCAGCGTTTCCCTTTTCCCCTTTGGGTGCTTTCTCTCCCTTCTTTGCCGGGGCCTTTTTAGGCTTGGGCTCTGGCTTTGGAGGGGCAGGGTTAGCAGATGGCCTTGTGGATCTTCTCGTGCTTCGTCCTTCACCTGGGCTTTATCTCCTTTAGCTTCCCCTTCAGCCTTTCTCTTGGGCATGGTGGCAATGGCAGTGGGACATAGGCTCTGGGGGCTGGAATTGCAGTGGCATGTAGGTTTGGTCAGTCCTGGGGTCGTTCTTGCTTCTTCTCATATTGCTCCTTTTTGTTTGTTTTTAAATAATGAGTTCTTAACTAATATAAAATAGAGATTAGTACAGGGCACCCAAAGTTGCCCCTAGTCAATAGACATATGGAAAATGGGAAATTGTAGCTAAATGTATCTTTATTTATAAAATTTTCATTACAAAATTTTATAAGTGGTTGCCAATGTGTTAAGAATATTTTGTAAATAAAGGTATATTTAGCTACAATTTTCCATTTTTCCTTATGTGTGGTGACTCTAGGGGCAACATTGGGATGCACTGTATAATGAAGCCCCCCATACTCCTTACCCAGCTTTAACAGTTATCAGTGTTTACCAACTTTGCTTCATCTATATCCTTATTCACTTCTCCTCCTCAGTGCCCCCCCCACCCCATTTTTAAGAGACAGAGTCTTCCTCTGTAGTCCAGGCTAGAGTGCAATGGCATAATCATAGCTCCCTGCAGCCTTGAACTCCTTTCCTTAAGTGATCTTCCCACCTGGGCCTCCCAGAATGCTAGGATTACAGGTGTGAACTACCACACCTAGCCTCCTTTACTTTATTTTGAAGTCAATTTCATATGTCATATCATTTCATCTGGAAATGCTTCAGGGTATAATACTAAAAGATAAAAACCTTTTTGCCATAACCAATACCTTGAAAGTTAATGATTTCATAATAATCATTAAATATACAGTATGGAAATTTCTTTTTTTTTTTTTTTTGAGACAGAGCCTCAAGCTGTCACCCTGGATAGAGTGCTGTAGCATCACAGCTCACAGCAACCTCCAATCCCTGGGCTCAAGCGAGTCTCCTGCCTCTGCCTCCCAAGTAGCTGGGACTACAGGCGCCCACCACAACACCCAGCTATTTTTTGGTTGCAGCCGTCATTGTTGTTTGGCAGGCCCAGGCTGGATTCGAACCCGCCAGCTCAGGTGTACGTGGCTGGTGCCGTAGCCCATTGAGCCACAGGCACCAAGCCTACAGTATGGAAATTTCTAATTGTCTCATATATGTTGTAACTTTTTCCCTGTCTGTTTGAGACAGGATTAAAATGAAGCCCATTTGTTGCATTTGTTTCCTCTGTCCTCACTCTCCCTTTATTTCTCCTACTTGTAATTTGTTTATTGAAGGAACCATGATGTGATGTTTGTCCTTTAGAATTTTTCAGTCTGTATTTTGCTGTGTGTATCCCTGGGGTGTAGTTTCATAAATTTCTGCCCCTGTGGTAAAATGTCTTTTTTTCATTTGGGTAGATGCCTAATAGTGAGATTTGAGGGTCAAGTAGTAGGTCTACTTTTAGTTCTTTGCGGATTCTCCATACTTCTTTCCATAGAGGCTGTACTAGTTTGCAGTCCCACCAGCAGTGCATGACTATTCCCTTCTTTCCACACCTCCTCCAGCACCTGTTGCTTTGGGACATTGTGATGTGGGCCATTGTCACTGGGGTTAGGTGATACCTCAAAGTGGTTTTGATTTGTATTTCTCTGATAATTTGGGATGATGAGCATTTTTCATGTGGCATTATTGGCCATTCTTCTGTCCTCATTCTTCCTGTCTTCTTAATGTTGGTGAGCCTCAGGGCTGAAACATCTCTTCTTCAAGCTCACTTTCCAGGGAAGGGCTGAGGTCCTTATACATGTGTGCCATCAACTCCTAAATTTGTTTCACTATCCAGACCTTCCTCTATTCATCTTCTCTTGGATGTCTAATGTGCATTACAAAATCAATGCGTCTTCCTTTCTTAAATAAGACGACAAGGGTCAGAGAAATGAGACCCACCAGGGTCACGTAGTGACAGAGTCAGAGCCCAAACTCAGGTTTCTAATTCTTACTCTTTGGGATGTACTATGGTTTTGCCTTTTCAGTAAAGAAGAAAATATTTGGGAAAATTTTCAATTAAGTATTTTGGAGAAGTAATTGCTTAGCTCTCAAAAAGCTCAGTGCCATGTTCTCCGACCCCCGGCCAGGGTTAAATATATACTTTTAATATTATATCAATGGACAGTGCTCCTGCCACTCACATATCCTTTGTCTCTCTATGACTTAGTGGAGATGGAACTATATCAGCCTACACGAAGTTTTCACATTGATGGTTTTTAATGGTAGAACAATATATCCACACATAAAGATACAGATATATTGATATTTATATAAATATATAAATATCAGATAAATATATAGAACACACATGTAATTTAGAATACTTATTCTCAATCAGGATATACAGATTCTCCAAAGGAGCTTCTTAAACATGGTGACTAGAAGTTGAATTTAGGATTTGACTCCAGTGACTACATTGTAAGGTATTATACTATAGAATTTAAGAATAAAATATATTTTGTATATTTTTAAAAATTCTGGCTTGGCACCTATAGCTCAGCGGCCAGGGCGCCATCCACATCCACAGGTTTGAATCCAGCCCAGGCCTGCCAAGTAACAATGACAACTACAACAATGAAAGAGCCAGGTGTTGTGGCAGGCGCCTCTAGTCCCAGCTACTTGGGAGACTGAGGCAAGAGAATCCCTTAAACCCAAGAGTTTGAGTTTGCTGTGAGCTGTGACACCACAGCACTCTACGCAGGGTGATAGCTTGAGACTCTGTCTCAAAAAAAATTTTTTTTTTGGTGACCTTTACACCAAGGGAGTTTTGACATGATAGTTTTCTTAAATCAAAATATGATTTAATAAAAATGGCCTTTAGAATTTTTTTTTGTTGTTTGTTTGTTTGTTTGTTTAGAATTATTTTGTTTTTTTGAGACAGAATCTCAGTTGGTCATCCTTGATAGAATGCTGTGGCATCACAGCTCACAGCAACCTCAAACTCTTGGGCTCAAGCAATCCTCTTGTCTCAGCCTCCCAAGTAGCTGAGTATGCCTGCCCCAATGCCTGGCTATTTTTTAGAGACAGGATCTCGCTCTTGCTCAGGCTGGTTTCGAACTCATGAGCTCAGGAATCCACCCAACTTAGCCTCCTAGAATGTTGGGATTATAGGCATGAGCCATCAGGCCCAGCCAAAACTATAAAACTCTTAGCCAGAAACATAGGTAACAATGTTCATGATGTTGGAGTTTCTTAAATATGACACCAAAAGCATAAGCAACAAAAAATAACTTAAACTTTGTCAAGCAAAAATCTATGTGTATCAAAGGACACTATCAAGAAAGTGAAAAGACAATGGGAGAAAATATTTGCAAATCTTATATCTGATAAGAGTCTAGTATCCAGACTATATGAAGAACTGTTACAACTCAACAGTAAAAAGACAACTCAATTTAAAAATGGACAAAATATCTAACTAGACATTTCTCTAAAGTAGATATACAAACAAACACCAAGGTGCTCAATATTATTGGGAATTAGGGAAATAAATCAAAACCACAGTGAGATATCACTTCACACCTACTAGGATAGCTACAATTTTTTTTTATTAGAGACCGGCTTTCACTGTGTAACCCAGGGCGGAATGTGGTGGTATAGATCCCTATAATCTCGAGTTCTTGGGCTCAAGTGATCATCCCGCTTTATCCCCTGGAATAGCTGGGACTACAGGTGTATGCCACCACAGGCACCTATTTTTATTTTTTTGTACAGATGAAGTCTTCTTCTGTTGCCTAGGTTGGTCTTGACTTCTAGCTTATCCTTCTAGTCATCCTTCTGCCTCAGCCTCCCAAAGTGTTGGGATCACAGGCATGAGTCACTGTGCTCAGCCAGATAGCTAAAATACAAAAAAGAAATGTCACAATGAAAGCTGACAAGAATGCGGAGAAACTAGAACATTCAGATATTGCTGGTGGGAATGTAAAATTCTGCAGCCACGTTGGAAAACAGTTTGACAATTCCTCAAAATGTTCAAGTAACCATGTAAACCAGAAATTTCATTCCTAGGTATAAACTTAAGAGAATTGAAAACATACAAACTGGGCATAGTGGTACACGCCTATAGTCTCAAATACTTGGTAGGCTGAAGCAGGAGGATCATTTCAGCCCAGGAGTTTGAGGCTGCAATGAGCTATTATGGTGCCACTGCACTCCAACCTGAGCAACAGAGTAAGACCCTATCTCAAAAAAACAATAAACAAAAAACAAAACAAACCCCAACATATGTTCTCACAAGAATTTGTATGTGAACGCTCATAGTAGCATTATTCATAATAGCCAAAGGGAGGTAGCAACCCGAGTGTCCATCAACTGATGAATGGATAAACAAAATACAGGGTGTCCATAAAGTTCACATGCAATTCTATTTTAAATTGCATGCAAACTTTATGGATACCCTGTATATCCATACAATAGGTTATTATTCAGCCATAACAAAAAGTATTGATACATGTTACAACATGGATGAACCTTGAAAACATTATGCTAAGGTAGAGAAGCCAAACAGAAAAGGTCACATATTTTATGATTTTACTTATATGAAATATCCAGAATAAGCAAGTAGATCAGTGCTTGTCAGGGAATGGGTGGAGAGAGGCTTTGGGAGTGACTGCTAAGAGAGTTTCTTCTTGGTGTGATGGAGATGTTCTGTAATTAGATAGTGAAGATGGTTGCACAATTCTGTGAACATACCACTGAATTATACATTTCAAAATGGCTAATATGGTGAATTTTATCTCAATAAGATGTCATTTTACAAGCTTTAAGTGATACATATATTTGAATCATCTTATTTAAATTTGGTTTCTGTGCTCTCTAATGCAAGCTAACTTTGCTTTTTTCTTTTTTTTCTTTTGACAGGCTTTGATTTTTCTTTTTTTTTTCTTGGTTTTTTGCCCAGGCTAGAGTGCTGTGGCATGATCATAGTTTACTGAAATTTCAAATTCCTGGGCTCAAGCTATCCTCCTGTTAATTTTCCAAATAGCTAGGACTGCAGGCATGTGCCACCGTGCCCAGCTAATTTTATTTTTTAGAGATGGGGTCTTGCTATGTTGGTCTTGACCTCTTAGCCTCAAGTGATCCTCCTGTCTTGGCCTCCCTAAGTGCTAGGATTACAGGGATGAACCACTGTGCCCAGCCAGGGTTTGATTTTGAAGCAACTCCAGGTCAGGGTTAGGGCAAAAAACTCATCTTCAAGAGTTTTTTGGTGGTGGTTATGCCTCAACTCCTGCCCAGCTAGTTTTATAGTCTCACCTTCAGAAAGCAGGGAAGAAACCTGGATGTCACCAAAATTGGGTCTACCTACTTAACATTCAATGAATTAAATTTAAAAATCAAGCTGAAAAAATTAGACTCTTAGAAGTCAGGATTGTGGTTGCTCTTGGTGGAGAGAAAGGGATGATAATAACTTGAGAGGAAACATGTGGGAGCTTTCTGCAGGGCTAGGGATATTCTATTTTGGATCTGGTTGCTGGTTACACAGGTGTATTTGATTTGTCCATCCAGTGATACACTTACACAATGTGCCCTGTTGTGAATGTTTGTTGTACTTCAATAACAAGCTCACACTTTAGCTCAATCTCCAAATACGTGTATATGATATCAACAAACTGGTGTGATTAACTGGGTACCAGAGTTCACTGACTTGACCTGCTGCCTTGGACAACAACAGCCATGGCTATTTCAAAAGGTTCTGTTTCCATGGACAGGACTGTGTAGGTGCTCTTACAGCTGTGCATCAGAGCTCTGTCATTCTCAACATCTCCTAACAAATGCTTTCAAGAGCAGGGTCATGGCTAAGCTGAGCTGCCTATGTGCTGGACCTACTAAAATGTAAACGAGAGGATTCTCTGAATCAGGAAGAGCACTACCACGCACTTGTGCCCACCCTCTCACCTGTGTGTCAGACATCTGGAAACTACCATGTTGTGGCACTTTCCACTTGGACCAAGAAATGCCACAGTGGGCATCCAGGACAGATTGATGAAGCTGGCATTCTAGTGGGCTCAGGCCCATGATCCCATATCTAAAATATTTGATGCTAGAGGTATTTCAGCATTAAGATGTTTTTGGATTTTAGAAAGGTGATACGTTGCATATAGTATGTTATGTAATACTGCCAACATGATCTGGGCAGCTTCTGTAATCAGACAAAGATGAATATTTATTTATACCAAGTGGAATGGAGACTACAAATAATCTCATGTTACTTTGGGCCAGGGTGTGCTGCCAAAGAAGTTTGTTTCAAACTTCAAAAATTGTTTTAGTTTTCAGAGTTTGGGGCTTTGGGGATTGCTTGTGAGGGAATATGGGTCAGTCTCAATTGTGTCATTGAGCAAATGAGTCTCTTGTTTTGTTTATAAGGTGTTATTACAAGTTCTTTAGAATCAAATTTTTTAAAACTTATTTTAGTTTGATTTAAACTTTTTTTTAATATGAGGGTACAAATGATTATTGTTTGAGTTTGTAAGGTAAAAGTCTGAGTTGTTCTCCTTTTTTTTTTTTTTTGAGACAGAGCCTCAAGCTGTCACCCTGGATAGAGTGCCGTGGCATCACAGCTCACAACAACCTCCAACTCCTGGGCTCAAGCGAGTCTCCTGCCTTCACCTCCCAAATAGCTGGGACTACAGGTGCCCGCCACAATGCCCGGCCATTTTTTGGATGCAGCCGTCATTGTTATTTGGCGGGCCCAGGCTGGATTCGAACCCACCAGCTCAGGTGTACATAGCTGGTGCCTTAGCCCGTTGAGCCACAGGCGCCGAGCCTGTTCTCCTTTCTTGACAGAGTTTTTCATGGGCAGAGGTGCTGAGTGGGAAAGATAGAGGTGAAAAGTATACTATGGTATGGAATTTCACAATCAGCCTAGGGAGGCTGCAGCTATAGGTCAGTATATGTTGATGGTTGAGTGGCAAGATGATACCCCTGAAGGACAGAGTTGCCTACATAGCACAATTCTTTTTTTTTTTTTTTTATTGAATCATAGCTGTGTACATTAGTTTAATCATGGGGTACAGTGTGCAGGCCTCACATACAATCTGAAATATTTTCATCCGCCTGTTTGACATAACATTCATGAGATTTTCTCGTTTACTGTGTGAAAACATTTGTGTTCTGCATTTAGTAGGTTTCTCCTGACCCTTCAAAAATGCACCTCAAGTGTGATCCCACCCTTTATCCTCCCTCCCCCCACTCTCTCCCTTCCCTTCCCTCCCTCTCCCCTTTCCCTGTCTTCTTGTGCAATAGTTGGGTTGTAGCCTTCACATGAAAGATATAAATTTGCTTCATTTTAGGGCTGTATACATTGGACACTTTTTCTTCCATTCTTGAGATACTTTGCTAAGGAGAATGTGTTCTAGCTCCATCCATGTAAATATGAAAGAGGAAAAGTCACCATCTTTCTTTAAGGCTGCATAGTATTCCATGGTATACATGTACCACAGTTTATTAATCCATTTGTGTATCGATGGGCACTTGGGTTTCTTCCATGACTTAGCAATTATGAATTGGGCTGCAATAAACAATCTGGTACAGATATCTTTGTTGCAATGTGATTTTTGGTCTTCTGGGTATATACCTAGAAAAGGAATTATAGGGTCAAATGGCAAGTCTATTTTTAGATCTCTGAGTGTTCTCCAAACTTCTTTCCAAAAAGGATGTGTTAGTTTGCATTCCCACCAGCAATGTAGA
>CAUYRH010053624.1:0-62110 GCA_963574655.1 Perodicticus potto | reverse complement strand
ATAGCTTCAAAGAAAATAAAATACTTAGGCATATACCTAACAAAGGAGGTAAAGGACCTCTATAAAGAAAATTCTGAAATCCTAAGAAAGGAAACAGCAGAGGATATTGACAAATGGAAGAACATACCATGCTCATGGCTGGGAAGAATCAACATTGTTAAAATGTCTATGTTTCCCAAAGCAATCTACCTATTTAATGCCATCCTTAGTAAGGTACCAACATCATACTTTCAAGATTTAGAAAAAATGATTCTGTGTTTATATGGAACCAGAAAAAAGCCCAGTGGTCATATGTTTGATCACCTGCTTTGAAAAACCAACATATATATTGCTAACATGAAAGCATGTTTGTGTTACTAAAAATTGTCACATCATTTTAAATTTCTGCCTAGAATTCTGCATATAATAACTAAGCCCTAACTTATTGGTTCAACTGTCTACTCTTGGATGTTCAGGAAGCTCCCTTTTAATAATCTATTTTTTATGTTTTAAGTACTGTAGTTTTTAGTGGTGAGCATCCTTGTTCTTAAATCTTTGCCTATGTTTTAAATTACGTCTTTGGGGTGCTGTGTTACTTATCTTTGTTGCACGGGCTAGAGGGCAATATGAAGATTGAGGCTATCTAAAAGTTTAGAGCCATAGAAAAGACTTCTATGGTTCTAAAACCAGGGCTGTGTTTAGGTCAGTGGAAGTGTGAGAGGGAAGGCTGGGAAGGAGGGTTTTCAAAATTAATATTTGGGTGATCTCATATAAAATAAAACAAAATTTGTAATTATGCTAGATTGGACTTTGAGTCTCATTTACTCTCTAGACTGCAGCCTTATTCTACTGGCAAAGATTGTACTCCATGACCTAATAACTAGATACACTTGGGCACGAATCTCACTTACACCACACGCTGGCAGCATGATTCCAAGTCTCCTTGTATTCATCTGTAAAATGGGGGTGATCTTGTGAGAATTAAAAAGACAACACATGTAAATCCCAGGCACCTAATAAAGGCTCAGTAAACAATAAATTTCAGCCACTTGAGTGATGTTAGACTTTCTCCATAGCTCACAGACATCCCCCCAACCTGCCCCTGCATTTTGGTCCATTTACAATATCTAGAAAGTATTTTCCTTTGAGGAAAGCAAAAAGATATTTTTCTCCCTCTTTCTGCATCCTCATAGCTCCAGGCCCTGCTGAGACTCCTACAGCCACAAAGTCACTTCCATTATAATCAGAACTGGGAAGAGTATCTGACCCTAACAAGGTTTTAATTCATCAAGCGTCCCCTGACACCTAGGTGTTCAAAATACTCTATCCGGTATTTTCTCAGCCAATACGTGGGTAAGAAAGAAAAGGCAAGATCCTACATGGGGAATAAATCTAATAAACCTTAAACATTTTTCACTCTTGTTTTTTTTTTTTTTCACTTTCCTTTTCAACTCATCCACTTTTAGATAGCCTCAATCTTACATCAGAAGGGGCCTGAAGAAAGACGCACAATGGTGGGTAGCCAGGCATGTCAGGGCTTCTATCAGAGACTCTGCCATTTACTGGCTTTCTTTCTGTTCTTGGGCAAGTTAATTCATTTCTCTGGACCTCAGTTTCCTCTCATGCACAGTGAGAATAAAGACAGTTGACTTCTAATGATTTAATGACTAATGTGAAATGCAAAGCTTAGCCCCTGGCATATAGTAGCATTTCCCCATTTTCTAAAACCCATCCCAAACTTCCTTACTATATCCTTATTCAGTTTACCCTAGGAAAGACAAACAGTTATTCACTAGTATATCCTTCTATTGTGCTTTCAGTGCTTTGATTAAAATAGCTGCCTGAAAACCTATGTAGCTTAGACTTACCTTTATCTACCTGGACTGGTTATTCCATTCACTCACTCAGCTGTGCCAAGAATTATGATGGACGCTAGGAATTCCAAAACAACACATTCTCTGTCCTCAGGGACCTCACAGCCTGGGAAACAGACAAATGAACATGAAATTATAATTCATAAATCAGTAACAAAGGATTAGCATTATGGCAGAGGCAGCATGTAAAGGCTTGGCAGGGCATCAAGCAGGGATCCCAACCAAGCCTCCTAGGGGAAGATGGCCTAGCAAAGGGCACAGCTGAGCTGAGTTTGACAAACCAGTAGGAATTAGGTTGATACAAGCCGAATGATTTAGTCTTTATGACAACTCTGAAAAGTAGGTATTTTCATTTGCCAGATGTGGAGCTTGAGACTCAAAGAGACTGACTTATACAAGATCACCCAGAAGAGTGGGGACCTTGTAAGATTCGATGGAATCTGGCTCCAGGGCTCACGATCTTTTCCCTGTGCTATGCTGCTTCTTCACGTCTGAGAGTCTATCTCCAGTGAGATAAGTCCGGGCACCATGTCAGGATGGCTGCCTGCTCACAGGAAGCTCTGTCCGCTGCTCCTCAGCTTTCTTTCAACCGCCCTCACCCCTTCCTTTTTATCCTGCAGCTCTTCTCTTTCCATGGAAGTGCTGGAGAAATGCAGAGACTCAGCTTTGCTCCTGCCGCACAGGCCCAGATGTGAGCTACCGGAGCCCCAGCCACCTCCCCCTCACCAGCTTTCTTCCAGGGACAGAATTATGGTCCCCGGGAGAGGTCTGTTTCACCAGACCAGTCAGTTACTAATGAGCTCATGCTGCCTCCCCGCCCCTGGCTCCCCAGCCGTCCTCCACCCCCTATCTCGGGGGTCACCTTCATCTGGCAGCTGGATACCAGTGGGAGTGAGTGTGAGGGCACTCGGCCCAGAAGTGGGAGCATGCCCTTACATTTCCTGTGCACTCACTGCCCTGTGAGTCAACCACACAGGAGCAGGCCTCAGCCTCTTGGACCTCTGCCCAAAACAGACAAGCCTGGTTTCAGTACCTTAGGCCTTCTGGTCCCCTCCCTTTTGGGGAAAAGCCAATGGCCCACCAAGCTCTGGTCTTTCTCTGCCAGAATCCCAGGCCCTCATGCTAAGCCTGTTCCTATGGCATGGCTTTCATAATTGCATGAATTCACTTGGGGAAAATTAATACCACAGTAGCTCCCATTCGCAGGGAGCTTGCTACATGCAAGTTCCTCTCATACCTGTCCACCTCATTTGTGTCACTTCACATGCTGCTCACTACAGCCCCCGACACATTTACAATTATTATCTCTGTTTTATAGTGAGGAAATTACAGCTCACAGGGGGTAAGCAATTTGTCCATCTTACTACAGTTGAAAGTGACAGAGGCAGGATTTCACCCCAACTGCCTCATTTCAGAGCCTGTGACCCTGTCTACCAGCATGTAGGGACACTGTTGTTTGAGGGTTTGCCGGAGGCCAGGCATTGGGCGGAGCACTGTGTGTGGATTACTGTAGTGACTCCTTCCAACCAGCCTATGAAATAGGTGCTATTATCATTCCTGTGTTAGAGATGGGAAATGGAGACTCAGAGAAGTTAACAAGTCACACAGTAGGCAAGTGGCAGATCTGGGATTACAGTCCCCGACAGCCTGATTCCTAAGCGTACCCGCCTTGGCACTGGGTTATACCATCTGAGCTGGGTTGAATAGTGTCCCCCCAATTCATGTACACCCAGAACTTTAGAATGTGATCTCATTTGTCAATAGGAGTTTTTTGTAAATGAAATCCTGTTAAGATGAGGTCAGACTGTGTTAGGGTAAACCCTTAATCCAATGGGGTTTTTATCAAGTGAAAGGGGAGGAGGTAGATTCAGAGACAGAGGCACAAACACACACAACAGGAAGACAGCCATGTGAACACAGAGGGACAAATTGGAGTGCCGTAGCAGCTCTGAGCCCAGGAATGCCAAGGATGGCTGGTAACTACCAGAAGTAGGAAGAGGCCAGGAAAAATTCTTTTATAGAATCACTGGAGGAAGCATGGCCTTGCCTGCAACTTAATTCTGGACTTCCAGCCTCCTTACCTATGACAGAATAAATTTACAATGCATGCTAATTTGTTACGGCGGCCTTAGGGAGCTAATTCATACATGTACCATCTGAGTACCACATTCATTCCTTGAGAATAGGAAACTCCATCTGATTTCTTGGAGTGACTCCAATAATTGGGGAGACACTATTCAACCCAGCCAGATTCCATGATTCTTAATTAAAACAAAGGAGGGTTCTGGGGACCCTAAGAGAGTGATCAAGGGAAGCCCTGCCACTGGTGGGATCTGGAATCCCCCCATCATTACGTTGGGTTCTTTGAAGCAGGAGAAATGGCCAGTGTGGCGTTTTCCCACAAGGTGCAAGCAACCTCTTAGCCTCAGTGTTCATACCTGTAAAATAGGAGTAATGATACCCTTGTAACAGTGAAAACTGACTAAGGTAGTGTATATATAGTGCCTGATGTTTAGCAAAGCAACATATATGTATTAGGCTCCTGCCCCCATTTCAGAGAAGTTGCTGTGTAAAGTGGTGGTGTTTTTGGAAAGACACACCCAGTAGGAGACAGGCCAAGGATATTTGGGGATGAAAAGGTAAGGGTCCAGGGCAGCTCTGGTGGGCAATGGGGCAGTCTGTATGGCAGACCTTTGCTTATGCTGGAGGGGTGTTAGGCAGGATTAGGCAGGTCCATTCAACACAACATTCATGGACCCTCTACTGTGTCCTAGGCACTGGGCTAGGGGCCATGGTGGGGGAAGAAGCCCCCGAAGCTGTGTGCCAAATTGGGGATGCTTGCTCCACAGTGGAGTTTAGCTGTACCTTTCTATATTTAGATTCTAGCTTTGTCAAGCAAGAAGACTTGCTTGACAGGACTCTGGTTTTTCATCTCTGAAAAGCCACTCAGCCACAGAGCTTGGGGTTTGGGGGAGAGGGAAGGGGAGGAGATCTGGCTCATTTCCCCAGTTCTGAACAGATGGGATCAGAACAGGGCCCTTCTACATACCCGGCCAAGACGCCTGGGCCTTGGCAGTTGTCCCAGGACACAGACAATGGCGTCTGATGGCAGCTTTCTCAGGCCTGGCTTTTCCTGGGCAGGAGGCTTCTCCTGAGGCTGGCAAAGCCATTTCTTCAAACTCAGAAAAGGGAATTGGGGAGAGGGAAGTGGAGACTGCAATGAGGCAACTCCTGACAGCTTACCCTGGAAAACTAGGACACAGCTTGTGGGAGCGCAGCCCAGCGGCCCTACCACCTGACCCTTCTGTCTCTGCCAGGATTATTGTCCAGGAAGACAGGCAGAACTGGCCCAGGAACACTGGGTTGCCGGGTGTTGAAAAGAGAGCCCAGGGTGAGGGGTGAGGGGAGGGGTCAGGCTGCGGGTTTGCCGCAGGTGGCTTGAGGCTGCCATTTCTCTTTATTGGTAAGGCAGGACTTGGGTGGGGGATAGTTAGGGGCAGGTGACTTCTGAGCACAGCTAACATAGAAAATATTTACCATCAAGTAGGAAAATGATCCACTTGCCCATACATCTTATATACAGGCTTGAAAAAATGAAGGCATCAGATCCGGGAAAGGCTTTCAGAAGTGCTTGAGCCCACACTCCTGCCTTCAGCAAGATGAATTTCAAAACCACCTGGAGAGGATCGCTGCCTGACAATCCTTCCGTTATCTCCTCTTGACTCCATAGTGCAATGTAAGCCCTGAGCTCCTGCCCTTCCTAAGGAGATGACTTACCCTGTTCTTCATTGAAATTAAGTCCATCTGGCATGATCTCCCTCAACTCCCTTTCTATCTGAAAATGTGATGATCTTCAGTCCAGATGGTTGTAAACTCCTCAAGGGCAGGTGCCCCACTTTATTCCTTGCCCGTGTCCCCATCATTTGGCACAACATCAAGAGGGAGAGAGGAGAGCGAGTGAAAGAGAGAGGGAAATAAATGGATGGAGAGGAGTACAACAAAGTACTAAGAGAGACACACCGCAGGAAAACCAGAGAAAGAATGCTAGGCGTAAAAAATAAATCTCTGCTGCATACTAGGCAGGGTGCTATACGTACGTTAAATACATTTAGGAGGGGAAAACAAACAAACAAACCCACCACTGAATTTTCTGTTCAAACTACTAAGGGCAAGGAATGCTACACAACTCATATATGAACTTAGATAAAACCACTAATTTTCCCTTTCAACATACACACAGTGTAATAAATATCAACAATTCAGTGTGTTAATCCTACCTGTTTTTTTCCTGTATGCTTGTACAAACATAAGTTTCTATTTCATCGATTTCTTTACAAAAAACAATATCCTACCATACCCATTTATTCTACATTTTGCCTTTTTTGCTAGCCATATATCACAGACATTCCTTTTGGTCAATACATATAGATCTAACTCATTCTTTTAATAACTAAACAGTTCTTCATAGGAGACATACATCAGAATTATTCTATTATTGACAGATACTCAGGTTGTTTGCAGACTCTGTTTTACACTGCGATAAACAATTACCTAATCAAGGGCCTTGACCATATATTCACTACTACTGTTGTCTTTATGCCTGCTGGATTTCTGTGTTAAATGGATACAATTTTTAAATTTTATTAGATACTTCCAGCTCAGTTTCTAAAAATGCTGCAGCAATTTATATTCTCATTGATAATATGAGAGAGTTTTTATTTTTCTGCATCCTTATCAGCAACTACATGGAATCTATCTTCAGTTTTCAAGCATTGGATGGATGAAAACATCATTTGATTCTTGTTTTGATTTGCACTTCCCTACTTTCCTGACAACTAGGGAAGTATAACCCTACTTTTGGCTTGTATTGGCCATTAAGAGCTTCTTTTCTGGAATTTTCCTGGTCATATCATTTCCCCTCATCCCACAGTTTTCTCTTCTACCAGAAATTCCACATTTTCTTATCAATTTGTAAGATCTCATTGCATTTTATATATTATGCATATATTATTTAACTTAATCTTTAGAATGATGGTTGTCAAAATGTGTCAAGGGTGCCCAAGGGCTGCCAAAAACTGATAGGGGCACCGAGAGATATTTAACACTTTATAGAAAACCCCATGACATTTCACATCAACCAGACACCCCACAGTTACTGGGACATTCACAGTTCAGAGATAGTTCACCACCTCAACATCGGATCATGCCACAGTCCTTCTATTAATGTTTCATGTATGCACTATTGGGTGTTAGGGATTTCCATGCTAAAAAATTAAGTTCCATGCAAAGATCAATGTGTAATAGGAAATGGGGTCACCATGTCAAATCTGGGGCCAAGTTTTGAGAAGTGATGCTGTGTCGACAGGTGCACACAGCCTAGGAGTAAGTGATCACACTGATTTAAGAATGAAACAACACATCCTTCTTTCAAATTATATGCATTAAAGGGTGGGACATTCATCCTTATTCAGTTGCTTATACCCAGTGACTCAACCAAGAAAACTGTTAGGTGCTTTATTTATTTATATCGTAGCCACAATTTAAAAAATATTATTGTGATACACAAGGGGCTTACATTCCCAAGTTTGGGGATCTCTACTTTGGAATAATTCAGGTTGAGTGATGATATCTCTATTGTGTGTCCTTTTCACAAATGCAGAAACTGAGGCATAGAGGGGTTAATTGATTTGTTCTAGATCAGAGAGTTAGAAATCAGGATTTGAACCCAGTTCCAACTAGTTCCTACCCTTATTCCAGAAATCCAGTATAACTCATTTACTGATTAAAATCTTTAATATGCTTGGAGTATCAGAGGAAGGTCACCGTTCTTTCTGAATTATAGTCCTCCTCCGGGGTTGCTTTTGATTTCCCCCACTGATTGTTCCTTCTCTTTTCCATACCTTTAATCTCTCTCTCTCTCCACTGAATCCTTTTTTAGTCTCTGACAAAGTTCAGTTCTTATCTTAAAAGAAGTGAGGGGGAAATTCCTTGGCTTTGTTAAGCCATTTGCTACTACTCTTCTTTGACCACAAGCTTCTTCAGACTTTGCTGTTATCTGTTCTTCTTCACTCCCTATCATGACACCACCACTGACTGGAATCTATCCTCCTATGCTCTTCTGAAATGGTATTCACCAAAGCCAGCAGATGAGTTCTTAACTACAGATTTAAAGTATCTTTCAAAATTGCTGTACAGCTTCCACTTGTGTACATTAGAACTGTATGCATGAGGTGATCAATGCATGCTTAGAAAATAATTGGCACTGTTGGCCTTGCACCCAGGATATTTCCTCAACTCCAGAACCATGTCAGGTTCCAGCTGTCTGTGAGCTTCCCTTTCTGAATGAAATTCTGGAAAGATTAGCTGTGTAAATCAATTTTTCTGATTGCCTCTGAACTGCACATATCCCAACCCTAAATCCATGCCTGCCCTGACACTCCATTAGTGAGAGTTCTGTAGAGAAACAAAACCAACAGGATAGATAGATATACATATATACTGATAGAAATTTATTGTGAGGGATATGACTCCTGTAGGTATAGAGGTTGAAAGTCTCATGATCTGCTATCTGCAAGCTAGAAGACCAAAGGGTCAGTGGTATAGTTCTAGTCTAAACCCAAAGGCCCAAGAATCAGGAGTGCTGCTGTGCCAGGGCAGGAGAAGATGGTTATCCCAGCTCAAGCAGAGAGCAAATGCACCCTTACTCCTCCTTTTTAGTTCTATTCAGGCCCTCAAGGGATTAGAAGATGTCTGCCCACATTGGTGAGGGTGGTAGCATCTCACTTATTCAAATGCTAATATCCTCCAGAAACACCTCCACAGCATGCCCGGAAATAACATTTTACCAGCTACCTGGGCATCCCTTAGCCCAGTCAAGTTGACACAGAAAATTAACCATTGCACCCACCTGCCACTGTTTTTCCTTTCTTTGTGGTTTAGTATAAATGCATAAATTTTCAATCCCTCTATAACTAGGTTTGAGGAATTTCTTTTATTTTTAATTGTTGGGGATTCATTGAGGGTACAAGAAACCAGGTTACACTAATTGTATTTGTTAGGTAAAGTCCCTTTTACAATCGTGTCTTGCCCCCAAAAGGTGTGTCACATGAACACCCCACCCTCTCCCTCCTTCCCTCTCTCTGTTCTTTCTTTCCCCCACCCCTCTCTCCTCCCTTCTCTCTTCTCTCCCCTTCCCCAAACCCAATCATATCATTAGTTATCTTTAATTGTCCTCCTATCAAAATTGAGTACATAGGACTCATGCTTCTTCATTCTTGTGATGCTTTACTAAGAAAAATGTGTTCCACTTCCATCCAGGTTAATACAAAGGCTGAAAAGTCTCCATTTCTCTTAATGGCTGAGTAGTATTCCATGGCGTACATATACCATAGTTTTTAATCCATTCCTGGGTTGGTGGGCATTTAGGCTGTTTCCACATTTTGGTGATCGTAAATTGAGCTGCAATAAAGTCTAGTGCAAGTGTCTTTATGATAAAAGGATATTTTTCCTTCTGGGTAGATACCTAGTAATGGGATTGCAGGATCAAATAAATGGGAGGTCTAGCTTGAGTTCTTTGAGGGTTCTCCATACTTCCTTCCAAAAAGGTTGTATTAGTTTGCAGTCCCACCAGCAGTGTAAAAGTGTTCTCTTCTCTCCACATCCATGCCAGCATCTGCAGTTTTGAGATATTGTGATGTGGGCCATTCTCCCTGGGGTTAGAAGGTATCTCAGGGTGGTTTTGATTTGTATTTCTCTAATACTTAGGGATGATGAGCATTTTTTCATATGTTTGTTAACCATTCGTCTGTCTTCTTTAGAAAAGGTTCTACTCATGTCTCTTGCCTATTGATATATGGGATTGCTGGCTTTTTTCATGTGGATTAATTTGAGTTCTCTATAGATCCTAGTTGGTAAGCTTTTGTCTGATTCAAAGTATGCAAGTATCCTTTTCCATTGTAGGTTGTTTATTTGCTTTAGTTGTTGTCTCCTTATATGTACAGAAGCTTCTGAGGTTAATTAAGTCCCATTTGTTTATTTTTTTGTTATTTCAATTGCCACCACAGTCTTCTTTATGAAGTTTTTCCCCAGAGTGCTATCTTCCAGTGCTTCCTTTGAGAATTTTTATTGTTTCATGCTTCAAATTTAAGTCTTTTATCCACCTTGAATCAATTTTTGTGAGTGGAGAAAGGTGTGGGTCCAGTTTCGGTCTTTTACATGTGGATATCCAGTTCTCCCAGTACCAATTATTGAATAGGGAGTCTTTCCCCCAAGATATGTTCTTGTTTGGTTTATTGAATATTAGGTGGTTGTAAGATGTTAGTTTCATTTCCTGGTTTTCTATTCGATTCAAAATGTCTATGTCTCTCTATTTTTGTGGCAGTACCATGCTGCTTGATGACTATGGCTTTGTAGTACAGCCTAAAATCTGGTAAGCTGATGCCCCTTGCTTTGTTTTTATTAATAAAAACTGCCTTAGCTGTACAGGGTTTTTCTGGTTCCATACAAAATGCAGAATCATTTTTTTCGAAGTTTTGAAAGTACGATGTTGGTATTTTAATAGGGATGGCATTGAATCAGTAGATTGCTTTGGGAAGTATAGACATTTTAACAATGTTGACTCTTCTTAGCTCTTCTCTAATGGTATGTTCTTCCATTTGTTAATATCCTCTGCTATTTGTTCTTCCATTTTAACAATGTTGACTCTTCTCATACTCTTCTCTAATGGTATGTTCTTCCATTTGTTAATATCCTCTGCTATTGGCTTGGCACCTGTACCTCAGCGGCTAGAGCACCAGCCACTGGAGCTGTCAGGTTTGAACCCAGCACAGGGCTGCCAAACAACAATGACAATTACAACCAAAAAATAGCTGGGTATTATAGCACGTGCCTGTAGTCCAAGCTACTTGGGAGGCTGAGGCCAGAGAATCTCTAAGCCCAAAAGTTTGAGGTTGCTGTGAGCTGTGATGCTATGGCACTATCCTGAGAGTGACATAGTGAGACTATCTCAAAAAAAAAAAAATTATCCTCTGTTGTTGCCTTTCTTAGGGTTTCATAATTTTCTTTATAGAGGTCCTCCACCTCTTTTGTTAGGTATATTCCTAGGTATTTCATTTTCTTTGAAACTATGGGGAAGGGAGTTGTGTTCTTAGTTAGCCTCTCCATCTTGGCTGTTATTGGTGTATACAAAGGCTACTGACTTGTGAACATTGATTTTATATCCTGAGACATTACTGCATTTTTTTTGATGACTTCCAGGAGTCTTGTGGTTGAGTCTTTTAGGTTTTCTAGGTATAAGATCATATCGTCAGCAAGGAGAGAGTTTGACCGCCTCTGCTCTCATTTGAATGCCCTTCATTTCCTTGTCTTGCCTAATTGTATTGGCTAGAACTTCCAGCACTATGTTGGATAGTAATAGTGACAGAGGACAACCTTGTCTTGCTCCAGTTCTAAGAGGAAAAAGCTTTCAGTTTTGCTCCATACAGTAAAATGTTAGGTGTGGGTTTGTCATAGATAGCTTCGATCAGTTTAAGAAATGTGGCACGTATGCCTATACTCTTCAGTGTGCTAATTAGAAAAGGATGCTGGATTTTATCAAATGCTTTTGCTACATCTATTGAGAGGATCATATGGTCTTTGTTTTTGCTTCTGTTGATATGACGAATAATGTTTATGAACTTGGGCGTGTTAAACCAGCCTTGCACTCCTTGGATGAAACCTACTTGATCATGAAATCTGACTTTTTTGATGATAAATTGTAATGTATTGGTGAGGATTTTGTTGAAAAATTTTGCATCTATATTCATTAGTGAAATTGGTCTGAAATTCTCCTTTTAGTTGGGTCTTTTCCTGGTTTTGGTATCAGGGTGATGTTTACTTCATTGAACGTGTTGGGGAAGATTCCTTCCTCCTCAATTTTTGGGAATAATTTCTGCAGTACAGGAATAAGCTCTTCTTTGAAGGTTTGATAGAATTCTGGTGTGAAGCCATCTGAACCAGGTCATTTTTTTATTGGAAGATTTTTTATTGTTTCTTTCATCTCAGTGCTTAAAATTGGTCTGTTCAGGAGCTCTATTTCTTCCTGACTAAGTCAAGGGAGAGGGTGTGATTCCAAATATTGATCCATTTCCTTCACATTGTCAAATTTCTGGGCATAGAGTTTGGTAGTATTCAGAGATGATCTCTTGTATCTCTGTGGCATCAGTTGTTATTTCCCCTTTATCATTTCTGATTGAGGTTACTAGAGATTTTACTTTTCTATTTCTAGTTAGTCTGGCCAAAGATTTATCTACTTTATTGATTTTTTCAGAAAACCCAACTCCTTGTTTCATCAATTTTCTGAATGATTCTTTGTTTTCAATTTTATTGATCTCTGATTTAATTTTGGATATTTCTTTTCTTCTGCTGGGTTTAGGCTTAGATTTTTCTTCTTTTTCCAATTCTATAAGATGGCTTGTGAATTTGTTGATGCACTCTCTTTCTGTTTTTCGAATGTATGCATCTAAAGCAATAAATTTTCTTTTTAGAACTGCTATTGCTGTATCCCGCAGGTTTTGGTAGCTTGTGTCTTCATTGTTCTTGTGCTTAAGGAGGTAAATGATTTCCCCTTTTTCTTCCTGTACCCACTGTCATTCAACAGAAGGTTGTTTAATTTCCATGCCTCCGTGTGGGGTTGAACATTTTTGTTGGAGTTGAGTTCCACCTTTAGTGCTTTGTGGTCTGAGAAGGTACAAGGTCAAATTTCAATTCTTTTGATTCTGTTGAGGTTTGTCTTGTGTCCTAGGATATGATAAATTTTAGAGAATGTTTCATGGGGCAATGAGAAGAATGGATATTCTTTATCTTTGGGATGGAGTGTTCCATATGCGTCTATCAAACCCAGTTGTTCTAGGGTTTCATTTAAGTCCCTTATATCTTTTTTTAATTTACGTTTAGAGGATCTGTCCAGCTCTGTAAGAGATGTGTTAAAGTCCCCTGTGATTATGGTTTTATAGGATATAATATTTCTCAGACTGAGTAAGGTCTGTTTCAATAATCTGAGAGAATTTAATTTGAGTGCATAAATACTTAGAATTGAAATGTCTTCTTGTTGTATTTTTCCCTTGACCAAGATAAAGTGACCATCTTTGTCTTTTTTGACTTTAGTTGCTTTAAATCCACATGTATCTGAAAACAAGTTGCAACTCCTCTTTTCTTCTGCATTCCATTTGCCTGAAAAATTGTCCTCCAACCCTTAACTCTGAGTTTTAATTTGCCTTTGAAGCTAGATGTGTTTCCTGTGGGTAGCACATGAATGGCTTGTGTTTTTAATCCAATCAGCCAATCTATACCTCTACTGTGGGGAATTCAAGCCATTAACATTTACTGAGATAATTGATAAGTGTGGTAGTGTCCTATTCATCTCATTTTGTGAGAATTCCTTGCTTAGTTTTATCTTTGCATCATTGTGGATGTTAAGTTCTGCCCTTTAATTTCTGAGTTCTTACTTTGCTGTTGATCCATTGTGATGGTCGGTGTGTAGAACAGGTGGAAGTATTTCCTGTAGAGCTGGTGTTGTTGTGGTGAATTTCCTCAATGTTTGCATATCAGTAAATGATTTGATTTCTCTGTCAATTTTAAAGCTTACCTTAGCGGGATATAGAATTCTGGGCTGGAACTTGTTCTGTTTAAGTAGATTAAAGGTAGAAGACAATTGTCTTCTTGCTTGAAAAGGTTCATTAGGGAAGTCTGCAGTCACTCTGATGGATTTTCCCCTGTAGTTCAATTGGTGCTTATTCCTGGCAGCTTGAAGAATCTCTTCTTTTGTCTGGACTTTGGACAGGTTCATCTCAATGTGTCTGGAAGAAGCTCTGTTAGAGTTGAGATGACCTGGGGTCTGATATCCTTCTGAAAGGAGTGTGTCAGAATATTTGGTGATCTTTGGGAAATTTTCATTTATAATATTCTCTAATATGGCTTCTATTCCCCTGGGGCATTCTTCTTCTCCTTCTGGGATACCTATAACTCATATATTTTAATGCTTCATAAAGTCCCATAATTCTGTCAGCGAACGTTCTACTTTCTCTCTCTTCTTTTCTGCCTATTTAACTATCTGAATTATCTCAAGAGCTTTGTCTCTATTCTGAGATTCTTTCTTCTGGATAGTCTAATCCATTCTTGATACACTCTATTGCATCTTTAAGTTCCCTAATTGACTGCTTCAGTTCCTTCAGCTCTGCTATATCCTTTCTATATTCTTAATATCATTCATCTCTTATTTGATTCTGTTTTTGGATTTCCTTTTGGTTATTTTCCACTTTATCTTCAGTTTCCTTCATTTTTCCATCATTTGTTCATTGTTTTCTTCGTCTGTGTTCTAAATTCCCTTTCTGTCATTCCTCACATTTCTTTATAGGTGGAACCCTTTGCAGTAGCTACCTCACAGTCACTTCGGGTGGGGAGGTGGTTTGCTCTGGTATGGTTTTTCATGTTGCCAGGAGTTTTCTGCTGATTCTTCCTCATGAGTGTTTTCTTTTATCTGTTCACTTGCCCTAATTTTCCTTTTACTTCCTCTTGCTCTTTAAGTTACTGTGCCTCTGGCCTAGGGTTTCGATGAGTCCTTACGGTACAGGACCAGGAGGATGAGAAGACTGAAGAGCAAGAAGGGAAAAAAGATTTTAAAAAAGAAAAGAAAAGAAAGGAAAGAAAAAAGAGAAAGGAAAGAGTGTGAGTAAAAGGAAATATTAACAAAAAGAAGAGAGGCACAGATAGAGGGAGGCAGGAGCAATATAGGTGTACAGTGACATACTTTGACGGAATCTTAAAACCCCCCAACCTCTGGGTGGTGCCTGTGGCTCAGTGAATAAGGCACCGACCTCATATACTGAGGGTGGCAGGTTTGAACCCAGCTCTGGCCAAACTGCAACCAAAGAATGTTTGGGTGTTATGGCAGGAACCTGTAGTCCCAGCTATTAGAGAGGCTATTAGAGAGGCTGAGGCAAGAGAATTGCCTAAGCCCAAGAGCTGGAGGTTGCTGTGAGCTGTGATGCCACAGTACTCTACCAAGGGTGACAAAGTGAGACTCTGTCTCAAAAAAAAAAAAAAAAAATACCCAACCTCTGGGTATTGGGGGTGTCAGATTGACTGGTTTCCTTGAGGTCAGCAGCTGTTTGCCAGCCTCTTCATACACAGTACCCCAGCTCCACCAGTAGAAAGGAAAGACAAAAATGCTATAAAATAAACCAAAACAAGCAAACAGAAAACTTTGTGGGATAAAGTTGGGGGAAAAAATCAAATAATAGGGGTAGAATCACCAGCAAAAATGAAGTTTTAATTGTTAAAGAAGGCAACAATGGAAAATTATATTTAAAGTAGAAAAATGAAGAAAGAAAATTATGAAAAAAAGAAGAAAAATCTAGAGGGGAAAATGTTGAAATTAAAAAAAAAGAAAAAAACCAAAAACAAAAACAAAGCAGTATATGTACCTTGCTGGATATTGTCTGGACAACAGGTGATCTTTTGGGGTATGAGATGTTAATCACAATGCTGATACAGCTGTATGATATGGAGAGCGGATGCCTCTGCTGATTTCTCAAACCCTACAGGGTGGGGGAAAAGCCTGCTTAAAAGTCACTTTAAACTGCTAACCTTGGCTAACCAGAATCTTTCCCAGGAAAGCAGTTGTCACTGGGATCACTCCTGAAGTGGCTGTCCACTTATCCAGTGTGCCAAGACCAGTCTCCCTCTATGTCCCTGAGGGCCACGGTTGTAAGCCATCTCAGTCTCCGCCTTTAGGCAGCTCAGTCACTAGATTACTTACCCAAGGTCTCCTGCCCGATCGTCACTCTGCAACTCTGAGGGTGGAGGTGGCCGGGGCAGTTCTCAGCAGTGCAGTCTGGGGCCCTAGACAATGCTTAAAGTCCTCTGCACTCTAACCCAACTTCTCCCAAGGTAGTTCAAACTCAGTGCCAAGTCCAAAAAATAAAACAAAACAGCTCACAGGTAAGGCCTTTCCAGTTTGCAATCTCGCTGCTGCTGTACTTACGGCTGCCAGCAGGAAGAGACTGAATGAACACAGGCAACCACTTGCCGGTTCTCCACTGCTTCTGTCCTCCTCATGGGGTCCAGAAGTCTCTTGCTGGCTCCCTGTGTCCCCAAAGGGATGTTTCTGGGCAGAACACACCAGCCAGAGATGCCTGGAGTCTTCTCTCCCCAGTCTCACCGTGTCCAGTTCGGTTTGAGTAGTTTCTTATGTGACCTTCTGAAAGTCATTTAACTTTTCTGAGCCTCCTTTGTCCAACTATAAAATGAAATAATAATAATACAAACAAATTTTATGGCTGTTCTAAGGATTAAAAGAGAGATTTCTTAGAAAGCATCTAACATAGAGTTTGGCACTTAGTACGATTCAAAATCTGAAGGCAATTTACATTTTCAGCACTATCGCTACCACTGTTATCATCGACATCATCATCACTCTTACCTTACCCTTCAAATGAACCTGCTTCTCTTTTTTCTGTGGAGGGACAATTTAGTGCTAAAAGTACCGGGTTTAGAGTCAGAAAGACCTGCATGCAAAACCGAGCCATATATTTACTCTATGGTTTTGGGCATATAACTTCAGGCCGCTTAGCCTCTGTTTCTTCCTCAACAAAAGGAGAATCTTATCAGTCACCCGTAATGGAATCTCTAATGATACACTAGATGAGAAGACAGTTTATAAATTACATACTGCAACACAAATGTGAGTTCCAGGTTACAGTTATTATTGTGTCCATAGGGCTACCATTCTCACAGTAGAAAAGTTCAAAGTCATCCTTGATGTTAGACTCCACCCTTCCCACCCACATCAAAGGCACAGTGTCCACCCACGTCTTCCCAACCTTGTTCACACCTGGTCAGGGCACACAGGATCAAGAAGTGATTTCTTTGTTGTGCATTTACTGTGGACTTGTAACCCATATTTAACCCCCAGAAGGGCAAAAGATTTAGCGTCCTGGGTGCTGTTCCGGCATCTTTTCCTGGTGCTGTATGCTGTTTACTTACCTGATAAGGTTTTCTAACAAAGTGAGAATACTTTCCCAGTATCTCCATATCTTAATGGAAAATTCTCCTTCAACTTTTCAGACACTTTATCTGTGATTAAATATTAACATTCCCAACCAGCATATTTTTCATCAGAAAGTGTGAAATATTACAAGTTGCTCCCCTGTTGTCTATGCATGTGACTTTCTGAAGCCAGCAGCAGATTAGGAAGCTGATTGGAAATACAAAGGACATTAAAACGAGAAGGGAGAGCTGACGCTGGGGTGTGGGGAAGAAGAAAAAAAATCCAGAATGCCAACGTAGTCTTGGATCACTGCAAGGGCTGGCTCTTCTTTTTATGCTCTGATTGGCGGATGCTTCAAGATGGTCCAGATATCCTATCCCAACTGATGTGCCCCTTGAGATTTATTTACGTGACTCACAAAACAGGGGACCAAAATTCAACTGCCAGGAGGATAGTATTACCAGAAGCTGTTTTTAATGCATAATCTTTAACTCACCAACTTATCCATCTCCAGGAAAAGGTTTCCTTGTCCAAGCATCCTGCATCAGAACTCGGTGAAATGTGTGGGGCAGAGGAAGGAGTTTGCTTTAACCGATAGCATTCGCCAGTTTTTACGGTGTTATTTGTCTAAGTGACAAAGCCAGAAGGCAAACCTATACTTCTTTCTGACTTTTTATTGCTTTTCATCCCAGTGGGAACCAGCAGATGGGGGGAACAAAAAAACCCTTTGAATGGTGAAATGTGCTTAAGACTTTTTTCAGAAGGAGGAAGGAAAAACAATGACCAAGAAATATGATTCAACTTTGTTACAGCCTGGAAAAAAGTGTGGAAGCTTGGCTTCTGCAAATTCTATACGACTTCTGTGGATACAGTCAGAGATGAAAGGTAGAATTGGAAAACAAGGAGGAAGCTTCTGTGATTTGCATTCTGGCTTAACACCTGAGAGGGTAGCAAACCAAACTATGTGAGGAGCGAGTGAGCTTACGAGGTGATGACGTCCCCATCGCTGGAGGTATTCAAGGATATGTCCAAACGGTCACTTGGTGTTAAGCGTCAGAGAGAGCCAAATATTGGGAAGAAGGGTAGGTGGACAGCCTCTGAAAACCTTTCTAGGCCAGAGAGTCTATGATTTTCTGTGTGTGTTGAGAAGTAAATTTTATATGTCTTTTATTTTATCTTTTAATTCCATTTTCCCATGAATTTTTGAACCATCGCATATCTGAGGCGATGGGAAGATGGAGACAGAGGCAATGACTTGAGCACAGTTCAGAGATCCAGGCAGCATGGGGCTGGTCATGTGCCGGAAACTGCGTGTGAATTTTGCTAGTGGAGGTGAAGGGGGAGCTCAGGGAGCTCAGCCACAATGACTTTATTTAGCTACTTTCCCAAATACTTGAGTCTCACACTTATGCCACAGCCAGGCCCAGAAAGATCCCTGGTGGCAGCCACAGGTCTAGAGAAGCTGCTGGTGGCCTGTGAGGACCTCTCTTCCCCTCCCAAGTGCATAGTCATGGATCAGCTCAGAGAAGAAAAGGGGGAGGGGACTTCAGTAGTGAAATTATAACATTGTTATTTTCTTTTGTTCCAAATGGAACTGAGTTCTGATTACTTCATTGAGTGAGAGAGTACGAATCCCATCCCATAATGAGAAGGACTAATGACAATACTAGCAACAACCACTGTGACAATAGGTAATTTATATTTAGTGTTGGCGATGTGTCAAGCACTACTTTGAGCTATTTCCAAGCATTCTCTTCACTTCTCAGAATAACCCTATAAGGGAGACACTATAATTATTCCTCCTGGTATAGAGTGGAGGGAACTGAGATTCAGAGAGGTTATGTAAGGTCACTAGGACTTACTTTATAGATGGGAAATTTGTAGCCCAGAAGGTTAAATGATTTACATGAAGCCCCAGAGCGTGTTTAAGGCTGAGAGTGATCAGGGAAGGGGAAGATATTTGGAGTTAGAAGGCTGCGGTCCTTAAGTTCTACCAGTATGTGTCCATTACTATATAAGGTACTTTATCTCATTTCATTCTACAACAGCCCTGGAAGAGTAATATTCCCTTTACTGCCTTTTTGTAGATAAGGAAACCGAAGATCAGAAAGGCTGAGTAACTTGCCCAATATTGCACAGCAAGGCAGAGTTAAAACTCAGAATTGTTTGGTTGACCATCTTATTAGTACACAGATACTTTCCATATTTGAGTCAGATCTCAGGAAAGTCACTGCACAACTTTTAGCTCGTGTTTTCTCATTTGAAAATAGAGCCAGCATTGTAAGTGTCTCCAGCTTGCCAAGTGTTTAGTGTTGTTAGAGACCCCAATAATGCAGACAAAAGTATTTTGTCAATTAAGTGCAGAGTCCATAAATATTATAAGCCTCTGGGTCTCCTGAGCATAAGCCCAAGCAATGGTCTTACTTGTTACTGGTTTGCTGGTCTCCTCAACAGGAGTTGGAAGCCAGGGCCTGGAGGTTCTGAGGTGGGGCAGCACAGCCTTCATCATGCGCCGGGTTCATGGTGTAGGTAGCGCCCTGTACCCATGGGCAGGTGAGAGCTGCTGCTGGCCTCTGTGCCTGGCATTACAATGGATGGATCTCAGGAAACAGAGAAGCCAGAGGAAAATAGGCTTCGAGTCCGTCTGACATAATAGGGACCAGGCCTCTCAACTCCTTATCTGTGTTGTCTCTAAAATAAGTGACCGGGGTCTTTGGCCTAGTTTACACCTGAGCAGTCTTGGTGGCTAAGCTGCTTCAGGTGCATCTGCCTTGAAGGTGCTTCTATTGTGGACTTCTTCCCTTAAACCTCTCCTACATACTTCTACTTTCGAAGACAGGATCTCTCTGCTAAGGCCTAAAGGTATGCCTTCTTTCCTCTCTGGCAGACCTAAAATTATTCCTTAGCAAGTTCAAAGTTAAATTATTTTGAATATGTAAACTCTATGGGAAGAAAAGGCAAAGCTTGAGGAATTGAAAGCACTTGCAATGGTCTAGAGCACAAAGAACCCATCAGCTGGGAGTCAGAGGACCTAGATTGGACTCCTGCCTTTGCGGGGAAAACCATTTCATTCAGCAACACCTCTTCTACTGAGGAGATGGAAATGCAGTAAGAGGAGGACATGCCAGAGAAAACATGGGGTGCAGAGGGGCCCAGAGCAGGTGCTTCACCCTGAGTGCAGGATTGCAGGCAGAGAAGGCTTCCTGGAGGAGGGGTGATAAAGCTGAAACATGAAGGAGTCAATGTTTGCAGGTAAACAGGTGCAGGACAGGCATTCTGGAGAGGGAAGAGTGTGTTGTAAGCCACCAAGGTGCAGAGACAAGGCCAGGTATGTTCGGGACCAAACACCATTGGGTATACCTGGAGCCGAAGGTGAATCTCAGAAGATGGCACGACCAGGTCATAATGAGCCTTATGTTCTAAGAACAAAAGTGCACCTTTATCTAACAGCAATGAGGAGTCACCAGAGAATGCCAATCAGAGTGGAGGAGGGGTGAATACTAAAATAGACCACCACTATGAGTGCAGTTGGAAGGGCAGGTAGGACGGGACAGAGCAGACTATGACCAGCCAGGACATGAGGATAAGTCCAGTAGAGGACAAGGGAGGCCAAATTTAAGGAAGGAGAGGTGAAGAGGAGGAGGTGAGCATTTCAGGGTTCAGCTTCTTTGGGGTGCAACTTTGTTATCTGTAAAATATGGGGGTCCCTGTGTTCTAGCTCTTACATCTTGTCACTACTGTGTTCTCCTTATGACTTTTCTCTCCATAGGCCCCCCAAAGTTTCCAGAAGTTATGTCTACCAAACTACATTTATTAAGAGATAATTCGTTTTCCAATAAGTATCAATTTTAGTTGATATAATTCCCACCAAAAGCAGTTAAAGTCTGATTTTATTGGGGAGATATATGATTCCCGTTAGCATCTTTGAAATATTGAAAAGAGTTCATGGACTGCCATTACACCTTCTGGGCCTTTCTTTCCAGGGAGTGTGAAGCAGAGAGTTTGGGAAGTTTATCCATCAGATTCACTTCTGCAATTTCATAAGCCTAGGAAATAACCCTCTTCAGTAAGTACTGTGGGCAAGTTGTTAATCACTCTTTTAGTGTGAGGGGTTATTATAACTGACTTATGATTATGTAGATTGTCCCAAAATAGTAGACCTCAGACCCATGAGGTAGTGACATGGGAGGTGCTATCATTTAACATGGGAGACTGGAGTTTCAAACAGCTTGAACAATTGTTTGAAAACATGAGAAAATCAGGAAAAATAGGAGCACCTGCTACCCTTGCTGGTCTTCTTTGGACATCTGCTCACCTTGAAAAATGTTTCAAGTCCTGCTTGCTCCACCTCCCAAGACTCTGTCTAGTGAGAAGTGATTCACTGCTTTGTGCGAGGGAATAAAAAAATCCAACCCTGGGTCTAATAAGAATCTGCAGAGGGTGTTGGAATTCATGAGTGGGACTGATCTCAGGGCTGGGGAATAGGGGACGCTGCCTGCACCCCGTGCCAGGGCCAGGGCCAGGGAGGTGTCTGGGAGATGCTGGACAGAGTGGAGCAAAATCACGGAAGACTTTTTGTGGGCCCTCCTTTCAGCCACCTCGTAAGACAAGATTGCAACCCAGCAATTGGCTGGGTGAAATTAAATCCCTATATCTACATAAAGTGGTCAGGGAAGAAACACATGAATTCTGAGCTTAAATATCAAGGTGTACTTTCCTACAACATGTTTGAAATGGCTAACAGCACTAGTAAGGTCCCATTTATATATTAAAGACATAGAAATAGCCTCAGTTTCCTTCTCTGTAAATCGGGATAGAAAGAGCACCTACCTTATAGCATTGCTGGAGAGCAGAAATGAGTTAATGCATGAAAATTCTGAGAACTGTGCCTTGTAGATAGTGAGTATGGTGAAAATGTTTGTTTACCTATTTATTTCTATATCTAGAGCAGATATAGGAGGTCACGCAGCTAAGACAGACAGTGGCCATCTGTGCAGAAGTGCATAAGGAGCTTTCAGGAGGGCTTTCTTAGGGCTATAATCATTCATATATTTTATTTCGTATTCTTGTCATGTTCATTTTTTATTTCTTTTTGTGAGACTGTATCTGTGTATCACATAGTAAAAAAAAAAAAAATACCTGAGCCAGGACTCTGATAGCACAACAAAGAGTCTGAAAATGCAAAAGAAAGAAATGGTATATTTTATTTGTTTACCCACTCGTTTGTGAGTCAACTGGAACCTATCATGTGCCTGTTTGGGTTCCACGCACTATCTTAGGCACTGGAGATGCAATGATGAGCAAAGCAGACAAGTTATTCTTGCTTTCCTCTTAACAATGGAAATACAAAAATAAACATGTGAAGTATTTACTCTGTTAGATGGAGGTATGTTCTGGGGGGTGGGGGGGAGGAAGACAGCCGGAGGAGGATGGGAAAGACAAGAGGGTGGAGAGTTGGAGTTTTAAATGAGATGGATAGGAAAGACCCTGCCCAGATGTTACATCTGAGCAAAGGCCTGAAGGGAGGGAGCTATGCAGGTGTTTAGGGAGGAGCATTTTTGGCATTATTTCATTTACTCCTCTCAGTAAGCCTTATTATAACCCTGGGAGGAAGGCAGGGTTTATTATTATTATCATTAATGTCTTTATATGCAGATGGGGGAAACTGAGGCTCAGAGGGGGTGAGGCTGCCCAGCTAGGAAGTGGAAGAATTAGCACTCAGCCAAGTGCTCTGGCTAATGTGTGGCTCTCTTTCCCATACCTATATTCAGAAAAATGTCTGTATCTGAGACTGAAACAGTTTGAGCTGGCTCTAAGGCTGCTCAGAAGCTGTGGGTCAGGTGGAATGGGTCTTCTTAGCACTATCTTCGCACTGCCTGCAATAGCAGAAGTATTTTCCCTTCCCTACCCTGCTTCCCTCTTCCTTTCCCTTCCTAGCATCTCTTGTCCTAAGCCTAGTAAGTCACAGAGATGCAGGCAAAGCACTGCTACCAGCTTCACACCTTCACACAGTGTCCCTCTCTCAAAGCTTGGCTCACCCAACACTCTTCAGACACACCACTGCATGAGTAGGGGGCAGCATGGCCACGTGGCAAGTGCATGGAATTTGAAGACAAAAGAGCAGGCATCTTGCCATTTGTATAAACATGGCCAGCCCTCCCTGAGCCTCAAGTTTCAAAAATTAAATAGGCCTAACTCACCATTTATGCTGCAGATCATATTAGAAGCAAAATAACTTTATTAGCAACAATGTGATCTCTGGATGTTTAGGTAACAGTACATAGGCTAATACCTATTCCATTTGTTAAAGTTCTAAACCCGGGCGTAAGGCCTAATCGGTAAAGATAGCAAGAACAATGAATATCAGATCTGATTCAGGGATCTGCCTGCCCAGGGCTACCATTTTATTTTCTAAAACAAAATCCAATAATGTATGGCGAGAGAGACAATGATACATATTTCATTCTGTAACTTTAAAACAGAACTAAGTAAATGTGGTTCTGACACACGGCTCCGTGCCCCTCCAGTTTCCTCATCCATCCAGAGAAGAGCCAATTTGGCGTCATCACTGGGGTTATTTCATAGTTCTGTGTCTTCTCTCATTCATTTATGCACAGCTGCACAATGGCCAGAACAAACTTCATCAAATACTGAAGTAAACATGCTGCTCCCCTGCTGAGAACCCAGCCATGGCTCCCTATTGTCTTCAGAATTATTTTCAGGCTCCCACACAGCTCTCAGAGCACCCACTCAGGCCCCTGCCCAAACCTGCAGCTACCTCTCTTTATCATTATTCTTCCCCATTTCTGCCCAGCCCTATAGTAAGCCCCAGCTGATCTGAGCCACTTGCAGTTTCCCCAGCATGTGCCTCTTGCTTTCCCCTCTCCTGCACGTTTCCACATGCCGCTGCTTTTGCCCACAGACTGCCTATTCCCCTACCTCCCACACTGTTCCCGATCCCCCTGTGCTGCTGCACCACCCTAACTTGTCCAGCAAAGCTCCAGTCACTCTGGTTCATAACTTTGTGCAGCATCTCTAATGAAATCATGAGCTCTAGGGAGTTCAGGCTGTCTTGTTCACTTTTGCATGCTCCAAACACAGCACAGTTTCTAGCTGTGGTAGAGGGTGTCAATAAAAGCAGAAAACACCTGTAGCTACGGTTTATTCAATTCTTTCTCTATATGAGATACTTGTCACAGTAAGGGCACTGAACTTTCAGAAAAGACCTTTCCCAGGGAGATCTGGATATTCTGGTATGCCAGGCATGAAATCGCCAGCAGCTAGACTACACATTTGTCCAATGCACCACAGGGGAGAAGGCTGAAGAGTCCGGGTGTGTGTATATGTGAGTGTGTGTGTGGGTGTGTGCATCTGCTATTTACCAAAAGAAATGCAAGTATTTAACAAAATATAGCCAGCACAGCTACAGTTAGTGTGACCGTCCAATTGATTGTCCAAACAGGGACACATGGAATTGGAAGAGGGTCCAATGAATAAGTAACTAAATTGATGATTCAGATACAGCAATTGTGAAACTTTAACATACATCAGAATTAATTTGGAGGGCTTGTTTAAGCACTAATTGTGGAGATCCTTCCAGAGTTTCTGATTCAGTAAGTCTTTAAAAAGAAAAAGAAAATAAATATACAAATAAAAACTACAAAGTTTAGAAAAAAGGAACAAAGTGGTCTAATTTTTCTGTGTCTTACTTTTCTTAGATTTTTCAGCCTTAATTTTTCCAGTTCTAAAGCATTTGTTATACTGCACCTCCCTAATTGAAGGTATTATAGAATATAATTACATATAGATACAGTATATGTAATTTATCATGCACTTTAAAATGTACCGGATAATTTTATTATCTCACAAATAAATTCTATACTACCACAATTACATTCTCAAATTTTATTTCCTGCTCAATTAATTCCAGGAAATAAGAATAAGTGATTTCCTAGGATATAAACAAAAGCTTCTGATGGTAGATAATGATTCTAGCTTTAATGCACTGAGAAGGTCTGCATAAAGAAATTTATGTAATAGAAACTTTAATTTTATTTGTTCTGTGAACTCTTTTAAAATATTTTTCTAGAACAGCCTTATTATCATCTCATGAAACTAGACTTTCCTGGCACCCAATTTGAGAAATGACTGCAGTGGTAAAAGAGTTTTGTAAGATGTAAATAGCCATTTGGACCACAACACTAACATTTAAATGACATTTGTGTAACTTACCACGCACTTTAAAATGCATAGTATAATTTGATTATCTCACAAAACTGGAAACCTGACCAAGAAAAAATAATGAGTATAAAATCAAAAGCTCAGAGAAGTTTGTCCAAGATCATCCTAAGGAGAAATGGCAGAAGCAAGATTTGAAAGTAAGTTTTTCTGACTCTCTGACACCAGGATGCAGAAAGAAGCAAGAAGTTGAAAATTTTGATTCAAAACAGCAAAAAGGAGATATGTATATTTCGGTGGGAGAAAAGAGCATCTTAGGAGAGCGAGCCCCGTCATAGCCAAGCTTATGCCAAGAGAAGTTATAAGATGTTGATCTGATATTAGCAGGGTAATGGGGAGAGGAAAAAGAAATCTGCTCTCAGTCAGGGCTCCATGAGGGCCGGGGAGAAGGTTCTGGCTGGCTGATGTGTGAATGATGTTCTGTAAGAAATTGGGCAAATAGATGCAGATATTTCCTTTAATAACCTGGAACAAGGCTTGGCATTGTGCCTCCAACCTGCTGGCACCAAACATGGGGTCTCAGGTGGTATCATTACGTTAGGCCTGTGTGTTGTCTTCCTTGTCAGGTTGGATCATATCTCTCAGACATGTGATTGTACCATTCAAGTGCTTGAGTGGCCACAGAAACCCACAGTGCTACTCGGTTACTGCAGCTGATGATCCTTCATCTGGAAACATGCCATCAGGTTCCCCTTGGACCCTTGATTTTTTTTTTTTTTCTGGAGAGAAGAGATGGTGCATTATACATCTCAGTAAAATTAAAGGGAATGTTACAAATGGAGGAGGAAACAGATTGTCTACATGAGTGCCTCCTTTATTTGTTCTAGACTGTTACACCTAGTTGGACCTTTAAATATTGCTCCATCTCTCCTATTTTACTGGTAGGAAAACGGAGACCTCATACAGTGAGTCAGAGGCAGAAAGGAGGCTAAGCTGAATCCTTCAGATTCCTTACACAGTGGTGCTCTTTCTTTCTTTCTTTCTTTTTTTTTTTTTGAATTTTGCTTTCAATTGGCATTCAGTCATCTGAGTTTGAAGTTTTCTTTTAATTTTCTGTTTCTTTCATTTATTTATTTATTTTTTTACTGAGACAGAGTCTCACTTTGTGGCCCTCGGTAGAGTGATTTGACATCACAGCTTGCAACAACCTCCAACTCTTGGGCTTAAGCAATTCACTTGCCTTAGCCTCCCAAGTAGCTGGGACTACAGGCACCAGCCACAGCACCCGGCTTTTTTTTTGGTAGAGATGGGGTCTCACTCTGGCTCAGGCTGGTCTTAAACCTCCGAGCTCAGGGCAATCCACCCTCCTCGTCCTCCCAGAGTGCTAGGATTACAAGTATGAGCCACCATGCCTGGCCTGTACAGTGAGTGCTCTTTCAATGACACCAACGTTCTGCTCAAAGTACATATGGCCCATTTGTTTTTCAAACTCTATTTTTCAAAGACTTAAGGCTTCAATGAAAATATAAGAAGGTTTTTTCTTTTTCTTTTTTTTTTTTAAGGAAAGAGAAGAAGACACAAAGTATGAAGGGTGAGAGTCTCTAGGACCTATACCCTTTTCACCATCATGCACACACTTCAACCAAAACAGCTCCTGCTTCCTAGAGCACATTTTTGCATACAATTTGTTTGGCCAGATGTGTTCTGTCCCTCAAAGGAAATCTGAAAACAATTGCTCCAGAGGAAGTCATAGAAAAACCATTCTCCAAGTTTGGATATGTTTGATTTCCTTCCACAACATGATGTTTACCTGTGTACCGTGTGAGCACGGACGGAGAGCGGTTATCCTGGTATTCCGAACTGGCCACTGGATAAGTAGAGCCTCTCATTCATTCATCCAGCAAGGCTCTGCTTGGAGCACCAAGTATACAGCAATGGACAAAATAAAAATAAAAAACTGGATATGGGATGCATAAAATATGTAGAACTGGTGATATTCTTCCTGATTCTGCCAAAAATAACCATCCTTTCCAAGGGAAAGGAATTTACAAAGACCTCCTACACATCTTACCTTGGGAGAGATTCAGCAGGACATCTGAGGCAGAGGGAGGAGGCACATTGTGCTCATTTCCAAACAAGGAGTTCATGGTCACAGAGCATAAACAAGGAGCAACAAGGCCTTTAGTCTTGTCTGAGAAATGACATCTGATCCTACAGTCCAGCACAGTGTCTAGAATATATATTTAACTGACTGAATGGTGGATGAGTAACAGTGATAGTAATGACTGATACGCAATATTAGCCAGGGTTCTCCAGAGACATAGAGCAAATAAGATTATCTATCTATCTATCTATCTATCTATCTATCTATCTATCTATCTATCTATCTGTCTGTCTATCTATCTATATCTATCATATCTATCTTCACCATTGTTTTCAATTTCCTATTAGATACATATCAGTATCTGTCCATGTCTATTCATCTCTCTATTTATCTATCTATCCATCGAGAGAGAAGAGAGAGAATAGGAATTAGGCAGAGTTCAGACTATGAAAATCACAATGCAATGTTAAAGAACTTGTACTGTGGGCATCTTGGACTACTGGAAGGTTTGAAACAGGGCTTACATGATTTCTCTTGGGTTGCAAACATGATTTGTGAGCTTTGACAAATTCAGTGAACATAATACTCTCTCCAAGCTCCCAACCTGCCCTTTGCAAACATAATGGATTCTGACAGTTACATGCTTGTATCAAGGCACTTAGCACCGATTCCTCCACTGATTGTTACCCACACCCACAGTGCTGGAAGGGAGTATGGCTGAAACACATTCACGGCTCAACCACCTTGGCCAAATAGAACAACTTCCTCCTTTTTCAGGTTCAGACTTAGAGAGGCCAAAGGACCTGTAAGGAAATTGAGCTGGATGATGTCAAAGTCGAGGGAGAATCTGGGTCCATTCACACCAGCATTTTTTCCTCCTGGCCTATTACTTTTGGCAATGTCTGAAGATGTTTTCAATAGTCATACTGGGAAAAAACTATTGGCATCTGATGGTTTGAGGCTAGGATGCTGTTACGCTTCCTGTAATGCACAGGACATGTCCCCAGGACAAAGAATTACCTGGCTTAAAATGTCTATCATGCTGAGCTTGAAAAAATTTGCTTTACATCATGCTTAAATCAAGATCTTGTTGGAGTCCTTGCAAATCATCTGGTTTCTTTACAGCTGAGTAAATGGAGGTCCAGCCAGAGTGAGTGACGTCTCCTGAATCACACAGTGAAACCAAGACTCATTTCATGTCTTCATTAACTTCCTGTTCAGCCCTAACATTCATTGCTTCTCACTAGCCTATGTGTAAGTCAAGTACATGTATAGTATCTGATGGGGAAAGAAGAGAGATGTTGTCTCAAACTGACCAGAGGAGGCTGTCCCCCCAAAAGTGATATAGCTCTCGTTACAGCATCAATTGGAAGATAAAAGAAAATCAAAACAGATCCTAATGAAGCAAACAGCTGTGGTCATTGTGCTAGGAACTGTTTCAGACATAATTTCTACAGTGTTAGCACATACACAGGCAAATAAACACACAACCCACTTCACAAACTTGGAGTATTCCGTTCTTTAGAATCCAAATTATGGATTCAGATGAACTTACTTCATATATTTCTTCACCACTAATCTACAGGCTGGTGGAACTTAGGCCAACAACTCTACCTTGTTAACTTCCATTTTCTCATCTGTAAGATGGGGAAAAATAATAATATCCACCTCAGAAAATCATTTTAATGACTGAATGAGGCAATCAACTTAAAGCATTTAACACAGTGCTGGGGATGGCAAAGAGAAATAGGGGCAATAATGGTTAGGCTTATCATAGCTCTGCCTCCATATCTGTCTTCTCCCGCTCTCAGAGAAGTGACCTTAGATAAGTTAGTTTCCTTTTGTAGGTCTCAGTAAAATGAGATTAGGCCACCTTCCTGGGGGCTATGAATCAGTCTCCTTGGTCTGTCACTGTCCTTCTCTTCTGGAGCTCGGCCGTCCCTTCCACCCTATGCTAACATGGGCCAGCCAAGGCATGCATGGCTGATCCCTGTGTTAGAGCAAAGCAAAGGTGATGACGAAGCTCTGGTTTTAGGTAGGCCAGCTTTCTGGGCTGCCCACTGGCTGTGCCCGGCTGTTTGGAATGCATATCAGTGCCAGCCTGCAGTGATCATGAACAAAGCCATTAGAGAGAAGATGGCAGTATTTTTATTTTTAACCAAATGACTCATTTTCTCTCCAGCTGTGAGCTGTGGAAGGCACAGGAAGGAACCGGCAATGTTAGAAGTGCAAGTTCAGGACACTTTCACCCCATTGGGAGCCAACCACAGGGGATGCCACACAATCTTGCTCAGCTTAATCTGGCTTAGAAAAAGTTGTTAATTAAAGAGGCCATTTCAGGGCTATGGCTTTAAGGGAGAGGGAAAAGAAGGGCAATCCCTTAGCCAGTCAATGACAGATAGCAGCATAATTGGAACACTGGTTGGGAGTGGAAGAGGGTGGTCACTAGTATTAGAGTGTGATTAGGGGATGGGAACTTTCTGGACTCTGGTTTCCAGATGTTGGCTTAGACCAGCTTTTCAATTGAGTTCTGCAGCATCACGGGGGTTGTCTGGAGCCCTGTGGGGTTCTGGTTTTCTCCCCAGCTTCAGCTTCAACTGGAGTGGCTCTGCTTGTACCTTTATCACTCATTAAAATCTCAACAGTTAACATAATTATTGACTTTTTCTTATATGCCAGGCATTGCACTAAACACTTCATAGGTGAGAAGTCATTCAACTTTATAACAACCTTATGAAATATTTACAATTACAATTGCCATTTCACACTTTGTAAAATGGAGGCTTAATGTCCTGAGTCACAAGCCTAACAAGCAGCTTTGTCGGAACTGGAAATCAGCCCCGTCAGTCTGCAAAGCCTATTTTCTTAACCATGATGCTACATGGCTCCCCATGCTGGGTTCCCATGTAAGCTTTCATTTCCAAAAAGTGTTCCAGGGTTATTTTAAAAGGAATAAAATAAAAGTTTGAAAGTGACTGATTAGATGTTCTGAGGTTCCCCAGCTTTAAATTCCTGATTTTTATGATTTGCAGAAGGAAGGAAGCAGAGGCTGTGTGACAAAAGTTGATGGTGGGAGATGACGGACAGAGTTTGGAACAATAATAGCAGCAAACATTTGAGCACCGAGTAGTTCCAGCAATGCTCTAAATCCTTCACACACGTGCGCTCATTTGATCTTTGCACCAAACTCCTGCAGTAGGTATGTTATTCTCATTTTCAAATAAGGAAACGTAACACAGCAAGGTTGTACCAGATCCAGGGTCATGCAAATAGAATGTAACAGGCCAGGTTCCAGAATCTTCACTGTTTTAGCTCTTTGCTACCATGCTCTGTTGCAATGACTTAGTCTGGGAGAAAACCATTTTCCTTAATATTGGCATTTCTTTTCCAACATCACACCATGCAAATTTATGTAAATAGACATGTAGATCAGCTGCTCCCCTAGCCTTGGTGCCAGCTTCCCCTCAGGGACGCTAATGCAACAAAATTTGGCCATTGTCACTGATTTGAGCTATCACAGTGGTAGACATTTCAATAATTCCCCCACATTTCCCAGGCTTGGAAGCAATAAATGTATTTTATATAACTATGTGTCTATACATGCTGAAATTTTGCATCTTCTTTTTAGAGATACTTTCCATCTGTGGACAGTTGGTATCCATTGAAAATGGAATATTGATACCTTACTTCTGTCTAGTACTGCATTTTCAAGCCCGTGGCTGCATTTGGACCTTGTAGCAAATGGGCGAGGGGGCGTGCTTGGGATCTTGCTGGGATTTCTTGGCCTGATTTTTCTTCCTCTGCCTCCTCGCTCCTTCACCATTGATTTTTTCCTAACACTGCAATGGTACTTTCTTTGCTGGCTGCAGGAAAGCTAGCGTGCAGTTTGCCTCACAAAGAGAAAGGAAAGGGACACTCGGTCACCTGTCCCTGTAAAGGTGGACATGTGCACTCACAGTAGAAGACCAGCACTTTAACAAAGGGGAGAGAAACTAGGATTCGCTGAGTAACTTCTACATCTGATGGGATGTCCTGCGCTTTGGATAGGCCACATGTCTTCTGCACGGGACCTTTTTGAGAATGAAAGGGATGTTATTTAACAATTACACCATAAACGCGGGCATAAACGGAAGCCGTCTTGGGGGAGTGGTGATGCGAGCTCACTCTTGCTGAAAAGATAACATCCCTTTCATGTTCACCATAGTCCTCCAATGTGGGTGATTTCTGTTCTGAGTCTTTGCCTGGGGTCAGGCAGCAAATATGTAGCAGAACTGTCTGTCTGATTCCAAAACCCCGGGTTAAGGCCGACATTAGAGATGGGGACTCTTGACACTCCAGCCACGCAAAAGCTGGCCCTTAAGGTTGCCCAGTTGTCAAGTCTTTCTTCTCCCCACCCGGTTCCCAGCCATTGTCGTTGGCCAAGGGAGCTCACGCAGGGTGTGATGACTACGCGGTCCCAGCAGAGGGCAGTGTTGCCATACCTGGCCGGGCGGAGGGCTGCGGGATACAGGAGGGAGGCCCGGGCTATGCAGGCCTGGTGGTCTGTCTGTACAGCGTCCCTACGACAGCCAGCCTGGCAGGGCTGATTCCGAACCAGCTGCTTTCCTGGCTCCTCTTCCCTAAATGCTCACCGTAGATAAACCTTTTGTCCCCTTCACATGTCTATTGGTTCCTATGTTACAACACCTGAACAAATTCAAGAGGTCTGAACCACCTGGGGTGGAAAGAAACCCAGCGAGAATTTCCAGATTGGAAACAGGAACTGTTGCCATTTTCTTGTTTGCTCAGAATTACTCCAGAGCTGGGAGCGCTATTGACATATGTGTTACCACTTAATCTTTCGTAAGAAATCCTTTTCATGGGGGAGCCAAGTTCTGGATCCATGCCAGTTTAGATAATTACATTCCCCCAGAAGGCTGAAGCTATGAAGACTGAATTCATTTTTTTCCAGTAAGAGTTAGGAGTTTCAAGGATGCAGGCTCAGTGTGGGGGTTGGGTGGGGGTGGGTGCCAGAATGGTCCATGAGAAAAGGAGAGCCGGGTTTTAATGAGGAAAAGCAAACTTCAAAGTGTCACCCAGTAACAATTTGTTTTTCTTCCCTTGGACCTCAGTCAGTGTGAGATTCATTTGTAGCTTTTGTCTGTTCAATTTCTCCTCCTTTAAAAGTTACCTGATTTACAGGGGGTGTGAAACAAAGTAGAAAATGATAAGAGGAAGGGAAAAAAAATAACAATTCAGACGAAGGGAAAAAAAAATCCTTTTAACATTTTCTCTCATCTAAAGTGGTTGGGACAGCATTTTTATATTAAGTTCAGCATTTTGTCAGGAGGGGATGGAAATGCCCTGCGATCCTCAAACTAAGAATTGCTAGTGGTTTTATGCCCTCCTGCTGGCATAGATCTTAATCAACCAGAAAACTTCAAAATGACAAACAAAAGACAGCTTTGCTCTCCGAGGTTCATTAGCTCAGGCCGAGGTTGAGAAGCCTCAGGAGGAGAGGCGTCAGAAATAGGCCGGCATAGGAAGTCACTCTGTGGGTACTGCCACCTCCCGCCCCCTGCTGACTCCCACCCATCCCCATTCTTCCCCCTCTGGTGACAGAGGCCCGGGTAGTAGAGTTGATGCTGAGAGAAGTGGAGGCTGGTGGCGCAGCTGCCTGGGCAGGAAGCAGGAAGGGGCTCTCTGGTGTGCTGGCTCAGGGGGCCAAAGTCATGTGTCTCTGTTCTCAAGAACATCTGCCAGCATCCTGAGAGTCACAGCACATCCAGGCCAGGTGCTATCCCTGTCCTTTCCCAGCACTGTTCCTTTTCCTTTCCTTTCCTTTCCCTCATTACCTTCAAAAGGCGCCACTTTCACCTGGACATCTGAATTGAAACCCTGCAGGAACCTACCCCTCCCTTCTTTCTGTGACCAGCTTTCAAGTCCTATCAAACTGTCTTCCAAATCTCTCTCTCTCTCTTGTCTCTCTCTCTCGCACATCACCTCCTCTTCTTTCATAGCTACAAGTCTGGCCCTCAACATCTTCTGCAAAAGCTTCCCAGCTGTTCTCCATTCCTCCCTACATGCAGAGAGACTGCCAAAGTAAACCTCCTTAAGCCCCTTTCTTTTTTTTCTTTTTATTAAATCATAAACACATAGATCGTGCCCCTTTCTAATGGTATAAATTCTGTTCATACTCCTCAGTAGCTCACTCCCACGTGCAGGATCAAGTCCTAACTCCTTCACTTGGCATTCAAGTTTCTTCTTGATCCAACTGCTACTTGCCTGTCAAGCTTTTCTTAGCACCCTGGGTCTCTCTGATCCCTGTACTCCAACCATGCAGAGCCTCCAGCTGCCCCTCAGCACCTTCTACTCCAGACTCCATGTGTTTTATCAGCTCACTGCTTATGCTCATATGGTTCTCTTGGATGATTCTGTCCAGATTTTGTCTACTTGTCACACGTCAGCTCAATGAGCACTTTTTCTGGGCAATATGCTTCCTACCCTCCACATCTCTGCTCCAAATGGAAGTTCATCTTCCTTGCTTGTGAACTTCTACAACACTTTACTTGCAACATATATTTTGTATTGGCCTAATATTTGATATTTTTATTCCAGGATTTTCTTCTCTCCTCCTAGATGTGCTTTCCACAAGGATGCGGAATCATCTTCACTCTGAACACAGCTTAATCTGGTGTTTTTTGTATTGTTAAGTTTTGAATGGTAATTTGCTGAACAGGTTAAGGAACACTTTTAAGAGTCCATGAATGGAGGAGTGAACCTAAGCTTCATGGATGCATGAATAACTGACTTTGTACATGGATGAATAAATGAATTCCTGTACTTAAGCATTCGAATATATCTTGGGAGGCTACTATGCAAATCAATCCAGAAATAGATGAAGACTTGTATGCATAAATGAATAAAAACATGCATGCATGAATCTGTGAATGAATGACTGAATGGCTGGATTCCTGATTCCAGGGACTTTCACAATAAGTTTGCTAAGGTTCTCTTCTAGTGAACTATACTTTCACCGAAATTCCTTGAAAAGAAACAAGTTGGTTTCACTAATTAAGTGCCTTAAATATGATCATATCTTTAACAAAAATGTTCTCTTTCTTTACTGGTTCTTTAGGGTGGCCCCTCTTTGTGCCATACCTTTGAAATTGGGCATAAAGTACAAAATTAATTCCTGGCAGCTTCTCGAGTCCTCTCCCTCTGCATCTTGGTTGGGGTTCCTAACCTAGTCTCACATCTTGCACTCTTTTTTGACTCCCGTGTCTGCTAGTTTCTATTGAGAATATTCTCTGATAACCATTCTTAATAGAAACCAAACCAACGTACCCCACAAGGGGACGATATTCTGATTGTATTTTTACAGAAGCGCTTTGGCGCTTTCCCCGGGAAGGCTATAAATAATTGGTTTTTAAGTGCTCCCAGAAGAATGGCATTTTACCTATCAGTATCACATAGTGGCCAAAGTCTATGGGTTTTACTTTAATCCACAATAGGGATTATCTGCACTCTAAGTCCTTGTTAAAGGATTTGATTGTGAATCGAACGAGAGCCAGCACTTCTCAGAGGCTCGTTTACAATATCTGATGTTTGATAGAGAAAGTCTCATAGACAGGCTAACTATCCATTCATCTCCAGTCTCCACCGGAAAGAAAACCACACTATCTCAGCCATGGCAGAAATGCTCTCCCTGAGTTATGACTTAATGCTTTACTCTTTGCCTTTAGGGAAGGTCAATAAAATATAACTGCCCAGTAGAAGAAAGCATGTCTGCATTTTTCTGAAACTGTGAATAAAAATTGGACCCACTATTTAACTTCTTGGACCTTAAATTCTCTGCTTATATAATAGAAGGAATTCTGAAATTAAATAATGGGCCATACCATAGAGCTAAGCAAGGAGCTTCTAGGCAAAGGCCATGTTCTACCATGCTATCCATGCCCAAATAAAAGGAGATGGCAGAATCATAGATTGACACGGGTCATGTGTGACACAGAAATGTACAGTAGGATTTAGGACCCGGGACCAGGCCTGGGTTACAGGTATTTGTTGGACGAAGGAGAATTTACAGGACACTAATGTTTATGTGCTTGTTTACTTGACTTACCACCAAGAGTCATGATGGGAGCCCAACCAAAGAGAATTCCATGGGTTGCTGCCTGTGTTATAAATAAGCACAATTGGACATTACTGGAACATAGTTACCTTTATTCTTTTATGTTTTATCTTTGACTATTTCCATACTGTCATGACAGAGTTGAATATTTGCTGCAGCACCTAATGGCCTTCATAGTCTTATCTATTTACTATTTACTTGAGAAAAAGTTAGTAACCCCTTTCTCTTAATAAAAGGATATTGAGCCCAAGTTAAAGGACTTCAGTTAGAATCCAAAGTTGGTATGTGTTTAATAGTCCCTGCGCCATCTCATTGCCCTCAACTGTAAACTAGGATTAGTAATTCTGTCTGAACTACAGGATTTTACAAAACTGAGTATGAAAATATGTGTGTAAATAACTAATATGGTGCTATAAAAAGCTTCCGTGTAAGGCTTATGGACCAGGAAAAGAGAACATTTATTCTGATTCTAGAAACAGACAAAAGCCAGCGTTTCACTTTCCTACCAAGAGAGTTACCCCCAGAAAACTTTTCTCCAAAAGTCATGGCTTAAAAGAAGAGTACCTTCCTGCCAGAAAGAAAAGGGAAGCAATCAAGCTGTCTTGGTTAGGCTTCTTATTTGCACAGGAGTGAGACAGAGATAATCTCAGGTGGAAAAGGCACAGTGCATTTTCTTCCAGGGCCTCATGTGTCAGGGATGATTTTAATTTCAGATAACATCCAGGAATTCTGCAGGTAGTGTGAGCAGATCTCTGGGTGCTGCCTGAGAGGTCTTCTGGCCCCTTCCCGGCTCTGTGCTAGGGGAAACCCTATTGGAATGTGGGTGTATTAAACTTTGCTTCCCCTTCTTGATCACTGAAGCTGAATTCACTGTGAAAATTACCTCTTGATACCCAAGTTTTCCCCAGTCCTTGAGTTAGGCTGTTCCTGATCTCTCTTCACCCCCCGGACTACTGATGGCAGGGACTGGAGCTTGCTAAGCTTTGCATCCCCAGCGTCTAGTACAAATACAAAACTACTCAGTCCGTTCAAGGACACTTGGTCCATCCATGTGCATGACGCAGAGGACAGAACCATTGCAGCATTGAGCACATTGCAGACACTCAGTAAATTCAACTCAAATTGAATGGAGCAAAACTGGGTTTAGGTCTTGGTGGGGATGATGGTGATGATAGCAGAAGTGGTGGTGCAATGATGGCAGCTACCACTAGGATATCAGGTGAGGTTTTAAAGAAATTGAAATGTATTAAGCCAGCAATTAAATAAATGCTCAAAATGTGGCCTGATGCTCACATCCTTTGATGACTCTCAGCTGAAGTGACTATGTAGGTACATAGGGAAAAACATGGAGATAGAAGACAGAGCACTTCTTCATTAATAGTTGAAGCAACACCCAATAACCTGCAGTGATGATCTCTGGAGAAAGCCTACTTAGAGTATAAGGCTTAAACATTTAAACTGGTCTATTTAATCCTTTTCCCTAAATTAGAGATGGATGTGTTTGCAAAATAGGTTATAGCATGAGTTACTTTATTGTAGGCACTGGTGAAATGGACTTGGCTCATCTTTCTCCAGGCAGGCAAAATATACTCAGATATGTTTACCCCACGGGAGTAGGAAGTCATCCTGCCCGCTGGGGAACATGGCTAATTTAATGTCTTAGCAGAATGACCAATCAGATTGGCTGCTAAAGGGGCCAGCAGAGATAAATGCATGAGGAAATGTGGTAGAAATGTTTCTCCCCCTGCGATTCATCATGCTAGAATGCTTTGCTAAGCATTGCAATCATACTTTTCTGTTTAATCCTCACAACAATCCTAGGAGATAAATAAAATCATTTTCTAAGCAAGAAAATAGGCTCAGAGTAATTATGTGACTTGCCTGAGGTCACATAATAAATGGTTGAACTATATTTCAATCCCAAGTCTACCTGTCTTTAAACCCCATGCTCTTTCTACTATACCCTTGCTACACAAAATGTAATCCATGGACCAGCTGCTCAATATCAGCTGGAAGTCTGGAAGGATTTTAGGAGTACAAGTATATCAGACCTATCCCAGACCTACTGACTCAGGATCTGATTTTAAACATATCCCTAGGAGATTCATCTGCATATTAAGATGAGAAATATCTTAGAGATATTTCTCAGATATCTTAGAAATGGAGAAGCACCATGCTACACAACACTGCCTACCTCTTACTATTTTCTTCTACCAGACAGCAAGATCACTCATTGTGGTCCCACCATCAAAAGGTTAGCCTGGATTTGGGAACCCCCAAGGGACTATATTTATCCCGGTTGCTGGGTTGGAACCCTGAAGCCTCCCAGACTATACCTGCATTTTCTGAGGCTACTGAGCACTGTGTATTGATTAGTCAGTTGCCCTTACTGGACCAATGTTCTCAGGAATTATCCTAATTTTATTTCCGTTAAATTTGAGGCCACAGAATTCCAGCAGATGTGGGACAATTTTTGTTCAGACATGCTGATGTGTGGGCACTCCAGGTCCTCAGAAGAGGAAAGAATGTGTAATATTTTCCACAGAGGAAGAATACACAGATATACATGTGCAATCTTATGAAAATGAATTTACAGTGTCACCTAAAAGGAAAGATTATCTAGGGCTATTTATTTTCCTTTTTCAGTTTTGATACAGTTTTGTTGTTTCTCTATGTAATTTTCTATGGCAGATTAAGATCCATAATGTTCCAAGATACTGTGATTTATGCATAAGAGAGTTTGGAAATGAAATTTTATTATTGATACTTACTGCTCGGAGTTTTGATAAATTTCTTTCACTATATCCTCAGAACAACTCTGTGAGGATAGGGGAATTAGCTCCATTTTATAGATGAAAGCAGTAGGCTCAGTCTATGGTCATACAAACAAAGCCAATTTTCAAGTGTATATTGACACCATTCCCAAGATACATCTGTTTGAATTGCATGTTAGGGGTGAAGGATGCCTATGAATAAGACACAGAATCCTGAAATGATCATTTGACTTGAAGATTTGAGATGGGGGAAATTAACTGGTAGGTATTTTTAAACTTTTAAAAAGAAATGTGGGTATATTAAGGAGCAGAAAGCAAATGTTGGCATTCTTTCATGAGTTTAAGACAAACAGGAGATACAATAAAAACAATGAGATGATAGATGGTTAACTCTGCAATGACATCCCAAAACCTTGGGGACATGCTTTCACTTTTTCTCTGTTAATACTGTAGAATCAGCAAATGTAGCAGAAGCAACAATAGTAAGTGCACTGAAAGCTATTGGATTAGCCAGCTATTGCTGCGTAACAAATCACCCCAAAAGTTAGTGGCTTTAAACAGTACACATTATTCCCCAGTTTCTGTCAGTCAGGAATCAGAACATAAATGCTATGTCCAGGAAAGTGTCCTTCAAAGTTGTAGGAGAAATTAAAACATTCTTACATAAATAAAAGCTGAGGGAGTTTGTGACTAACAGACATGTCTCACAAGAAATGCTTAAGGGAGCCCCACAGGTTGAAATCAAAGGACATTAGACAGGAACTAGAAGCTGTACAAGGAAATAGAGATCTCAATAAAACTCAATATACCAGCAATTAGGAAAAGGTAGTATTATTGTTATGGTGGTTTATAACTCTGCTTTTTATTTTTCTACATGATATAAGGCAAATATCTATAACACAACAGTTATTAGTCTAAGAACTGGTATTAATGCAACTTTGGTTTATAATTTAACACTTTATTCGCTACATAATTAAGATAGCAATGCATTTAAGAGAATTATTAGTTTACATTTGAGGATATGCAATGTATAAAGATGTAATTTTGTGATGCCAAGAACTGAAGGGGGTGGGAGGGAGCTACAAAGTAGGAGAGTCTTTCTATGATATAGTTATCAAAGTTCATGAATTAGAGGGTTAGGATGTTAAATGTAATCTGCAGGACATGGTTGGATGTGTTTTTCTTTTTCTGGTTTCACACAGGCTGTCATCATACTCTTGAGTTGGGCCTGTAGTCTCATTGCAAGGACTGCTTGAAAAAGATTTTCCTTACAAAATCAATCATGGGGCTGGGCATGATGGCTCACGTGTTTACTCCTAGTGCTCTGAGAGGCTGAGGGAGATGGATTGCTTGAGCTCATGAGTTTGAGACCAGCCTGAGCCAGAGCGAGACCACTTGTCTCTAAATAAAATAGCCAGGCATTGTGTTCGGCGCCTGTAGTCACAGCTACTCAAGAGGTTGAGGCAAGAGAATCACTTGAGCCCAAGAATTTGAGGTTGCTGTGAGCTGAGTTGCCATGGCACTTTACTGAGGGTGACAAAGTGAGAGTCTATCTCAAAAAATCCTACATAAATTCAAATAAAAATAACTAAACAGAATCACTTATGGGTTGTTGGTAGAATTCAGTTTTTCATAGGCTATTAGAATAAAGGACTTAGTTTCTTACTTCTTCTTCTTTCTCCCCCCCCCCCCGATGTGGACTCTACTCTGCAAAACAGGGCACCCTACACAACAGGAACATGTACACATAGCCAGCCTTGAATTTGCCTCATCAGCTTCTGTTTGATGAGAGACATGGGAGAACTCCCTCAGCTCTGGACGAAGGAGCTCCCTGAGTCAGTGACTGCAAAGCAGAGGCCCAAGGAGCAACATGGACCTCTTCTTTTTTTTCTTGGAGCATTTTAAGTGTTTTGGTTCAGTGCCTCTGGCCTTTAGTTTCTATGAGAAATCTTCTGACAATCTTAATGAGAATCCCTTGTATGTGATGAGTCCCTTTGCTCTTGCTGACTTCAATCCTCTCTGTCTTTTGACAGTTTGATTACATCTCATTATGCACATCTCAGTACATAGAGCTTCTTCCAAGTTTATACACGCATTCATGTTTTCAATCCAACTGGAGATGTTTTCAGCTATTATTTCTTTAAATAGTCTCTCTTCCCTTTTCTCTCTCATCTCCTTCTGGAATACACACAATGAACACATTGATTCAACGGACAGTGTCCCATAGGTCCCTTAGGCCTTGTTCATTTTTCTCCAGTCTCTTTTCTATCTGTTGCCCAGACTTGATAACTTCCATTGTTTTGTCTTCAATATAAAACAGGTTAAATTCTTTGGCTACTCAAATCTGCTTTTGAATTCCTCTTTTCATTTCAGTTACTATACTTTTAGTTCTAGAATTTCTTTCTGGTTTTGTTTTCGGTTTTATCTCTATTTATTTATATTTTCAGTTTGTTCATACATTGCTTGTTTGACTTTCTTCACATCTTTCTTTAGTTCTTTGAACATCATTAAGATAGTTGCTTAAAAATCTCTGTCTAGTAGATCTGCCAGAGATAATTTCTGCTGACTTTTTCAGAGAAATTTTCTGTGGACTTTTTTCCTTTGGGTGCGTCACACTTTCCTATTTCTTTAAAAACAGGACCTTTGAATGAAATAATATGGTATCTCTGGATTTCAGATTCTGCTCCTTCCCAGAATTCACTGTTTTTGTTCTTGTTTTTGTTTTTTTGATGTATGCTGTCTCTGTGCCAAAGATCAGCCAGAGGTACAAACTTAAGGTCTTCTTAGGTTTTTTATGAGTCATGAACCTTTTTCTGGACATGTTCATGGTCACCTTCTAATTTTCTGTTTGTGCATTGTTTTTTGTATCTTATTTTTTAAATGTTGGATTAATATAAGGGTACTACGATTAGGTTACATTGTTCACATTAGTTAGGAAAAATTCAAGTTGTATATTAGTCCTTCACCCAGGAGTTGTGCCATATAGCCTGTGAGAATAGCCCGCATTACAAAGTCCCAAAGCTACAGATAGTGGGAGGGGTGCAGAGAGAAGGGAACACTTAGACACTTTTGGTGGGGTTGCACACTAACACAGTCTTTTATGGAAACAAGTATGGAGAATCCTCAAAAGAGCTAAAAGTAGACCTTTTATTTGATCCTGCAGTCCCATTACTAGGTGTCTACTCAGAAGTGCAGTTTCTTTTGAATATTCTAGTCTTTAATGTCTGGCTCCCAACAGAGGAAAAAGAGAAAAATGAGGAGAGGAGTGTTAAAAATAAAGACACTGGCTCTTTAAATACTTTGGCAGTCATTTTAGCCATGAGGAAGGAGGGGCTCACAACAATGAGGACAGGGGTGACAACATTGGCTGCTGACCTCTTATCACCTCTGTGATCTAAAACAGCAAGCAGTGATCAGAGCATAGATCCCTGATAGTTGGATGAAGGGTGTGCTACTTGGCTACCCCAGGCTTCCCTAGCTGTGTGCTGGCTGCTCCAGGAACAGGTGCATAGCCTCTTGCCCTGGCGTTGGGGGTGGGGTGGGAGTTGGGAGCAGGGTGGAAGATGGGTGGCAGCTACTGTGCTAGGAGCTGAAATTGACCAAAATTAACAGCAATTTGACATCCAATTCTTCTCCTGGAAGTTGAAAATCTTCAGTAGATGCAGAGTCCTAAAATACTTACATAGGACAGATTCTGTCACTTCATTGGGTGGGGGGAGAGAGTTCTGGTACTTCCTACGCTGTCATCTTCTCAGAATCACATGAATGCTTTTTGATGATATAAAGATCAAGTCAGACAAATGTCACTAATCAAAACATCCTCAAATAGTACAAAGTGCAATTCCAAAATTCCCAGCCAACCTTCTCTTTCCTATGTTTATATCTGTCATGGCTTAAATCTCCAATGGTGACTGCCCTCCGCACATGCTGTTCATAGGGCTGTGAGGATCACATCGAGTCAAATTTTTCTCAAATGTAAATTGCACTAATTCAGATAACATTATATGAAGAGAAAACTGAAAAAATATTCTGTTTTAAAAATGTTTTTAGAGTTTGGGGTCTTGCTCAGGCACCCAGGCTTGAGTGCAGTGGCTCAATCACAGCTCTGTATCTCACTGCAGCCTGGAACTGTTGGGATCAAGTGATCTACCTGCCTTAGCTTCCAGAATAGTTGGGAGTATAGGTGCACATCTGGCTGAAAGACATTCTTAACGGAAACAAACAAACAAAAAGAATAGAACCGAATGGTTGAAGAGAAGTTATAAAGGACCATATGTATGTTAAGAAATGCATGTGAGATCAGAGAAAGCCAATGCCCTGGTGCTGAGGACGGGAGGGGATGTTATGTGTTGACTTTATGCATATGAAACACTGAATTGTTTCAAACCAACCAAGAGAAATATGGCACACTAGATACCAGCACGTTTTAAAATGCGTTATTTTCAGTGAGCATCCATTAAAAACAAAATCACTATACTGTAATAAAACTTGCTCTATTACAGTGGGACATGTATGGTGATAGTATGATCCTGTGGATAGAAAATGACTGATGTTGGTGTCAACATGGCTCAGGCCACTTCACAGGCCCAGTGCAGTGTGGATTTTAATGGACAATGACAAAACAGAGGTTTAACTAGCAGTGTCTGCATTTTTGTCTCCACAGCCTCCTCCCCATATATTTTGGTGATAGAGGTATTTAAGCATTAACTTGCAATTAGGCAAAGATATGTATATTATCCATTAATTTCGAAAACAATTTTAAGAGAACAAAATTCTAAAAATATACTTGCTCCAAACAGAGAGAGTCCAAGACATTTTTTTTTCTAAACTATCTATTGCTTTCTCTTGTTTGTCCTTTCTCTTTCTCGACCCTACTCGTTATTGCTTTAAATCCTTAGGGAAACGCTTTTTAATGTAGACCTCTATGTGGATTTAGGGGATCAGGAACCTTCTTAAAATTTTATAGAAGGTGTATGTGTGAGGAAATGCATTTTAGAGGGGAGGGAAGAAAGTATCTTATATTCACAAAGGGATCGTCCACTCTTCCTCCACCCAAATGTGAAAAATCGTTATGTTAATTGGATAGAATCATGTACTGTGAAAAGAGTGCTTAGCTTTTAAGAATAAGATAGATCTAAATTCTAACTCTAGTATGTGTAGGAGTACTCACAGTTGAATCCAGTCCTTACTTCACCACTAATTTCCTCAGACATCTTCAGACATGCCCGAATCCTTGACTGGAGCTAAGAGCTCGTCTTTCTCCAAATGTGCTCTAGACGTCACCTGTGTTGAAATATGCTGGAGTAGCAACAGAGCCCCTGGGGGAGGAGTGTTAGAGCTGTGTAGTCTTCTCAGCCAGGAGTTCAAGGCCAACATCATCATACTAAGTCATGTTAATAACATGTACCATTGATATGATGTGGTGACAACAGCACTTTCCCTCTGTGGTCTTCCCAGTCTGATCATAAGTAAAATAACAGACGAATCTCAATTGAAGTACATTTTATAAAATATCTGGCCAGTAATCCTCGAAAATGTGGGACAGTTTAAGACACCACCAGGCCCAAGAGAAGCTGAAGGAGATCTGACAATGAAATACAAGGTGGTATTCTGGATGCAATCTGGAACAGAAAAGGGGCATTAATTAAAAAGTAGAGAAATATGCATAAATTGTGGACTTTGGTTAATAATAATGTATCAATTGTCATTCACTAGACGTGACAAACCTACCATGTTCCTGGGAGTTGTTAATAACATGGGAAACTGAGTGTGGGACACATGAAAACTTTCTGTACTATCTTTACAATTTTTCTATAAATCTAAAACTATTCTAAAATAAAAAATCTATTAAAATGAAGTTTAAATAACCTCTCACTTCAAAAGTTTTTAAGCAATTTACTAAATCTTCTGAGGCTTCTTCTTTAAAAAATGACATGATATCATGTCCTGCAAGGCTATTATGTAAATGAGAAAGCTAAATAAGTGAGGTAAATATTTTAGAGCATTTAATTCAGTATATAATAGGTATTAAAAAATGATAGCTGACATTAGACTTATGATGATTCTTAAAAACACTGTTTTCAGCAGTAAGGGGCCAGGTCATGTCCCCTGATTGCCCTTCAATCAGAGTTTGTTTGCTCTGGATTCTGGTATTTATTAACCCACACAACTATTCGCCTGTGCAACCACACACACATATTGGTACAATTGACCATTTGTACCAATGGTCAATTGTATTCTCTGCTTCTTAAGTACTTGGTTGAAAAGGTCTCAGTTTTCCACCTTAGTTAATCTAGTTTGCTTAGCCTACGCCATTTCTAACAAAGAAAAACATGATTGGGTTTATTAAAAAAAAAAAATCTTTGATCTTTTATCATGGCTGAAGATAATTCAGTGTGGTCTTCATTATTACAGCGGTTTATAACCAGCAGCTGCAGCCCCTGACTCAGATAAATGACTGCCTTGTATCATTACAATAAAACTAACTCCATTGAATGAAAATTTTCCTCCTTTCTTGATGCTATCATCACAGAGAATTAATGTTCTGGCTCCTCCTGTCATTACTGCTTCATTGTATGAAATCTGGATTAAATCAAGTCTCTGGTCAGAAAGTTTCATCTATAATATTGAGGGGGGAGACCTCAATCCATTGAGTTCAACAGATGAAAATTACAGTGTGGGGTAATCAGTGGAGAATGCTCAGGGTGCCCATAAAGAGGTGGGGAGAGGCAGGGAGTTCTGTTTGAAAACTTCTTCTTAAACTGAGCTGTTCTTGGCCCTCTGTTTCACTTGGTGGTATTTCCATTCTCATTAGTATGGAGGTCCACATTTCATTGTAACAATGGTTAAGTGCTGGAATATTATTAAATAGTGTCTGGCTAGGAGACAGGTGAAAATACCTGCCATATACCATCTATTCCTCTTCCCTGCAAGAACCCTGAGGGAAATAAACACATAAACAAAGACAGAAAATGAGAAATCAAACTTCCACTTTGTTTTCAGCAGGGCCTATTGGAAACGCAAAGCTGATCTCTTTGCTAAACTCAATTGGAACATTAAGCTTCCAAGAATTAAATGGAAGATAGGTGAGGAAAAGAGAAGGCTGTTTCTTCCATTCTGCTCAAATACAGACCTTAGCTGTAGAATAGTGTTGTTTTTCAACCTTGGCTACATATTGGAATCACTTAGGGGAGCTTTAAAAACACTGTCATCTGGGGTCCACCTTCAAAAGATTTTGATTTAATTGGTCTGGTATGTGGAAATACAGACTGGGGGAATTGGAAGTTTTTGTAGGTCTCCAAGTGATTCCAATTTGCAGCCTAGGTTGGGAGTCACCTAGCTAGTTCTCTGACACTGAAGTAACAATTTTCTAGATGATCTGACATTTCTCAAACTTTCATGTGCATAGGTAGCACCTGGGATCTTGTTAAGACGCAGATGTTGCTTTAGCAGTTTGGGGGCAGACCTAGGATTCTGCATTTTCATGATTTCCCTTGGTATTATTCCTTCTGCTGTTTCACAGACCACACTTTGAGTACTGCAGACTAAGAGTTCTTGAAAGGAGAGAGAGGAAGTTGCAGGTCTTACCAGCTAACTTACTGATCTGGCTGTAATGAAAGGGAAGAATAAAAGAGAGTGCTGTAATTGTGTCCATAACCGTTTAATATTCAAGTGACCCTACCTAGAATGTACAGTCACCAAATCTGCCTTGAGGATCTGAGCTGAACAGATCAATAATTCATCTTCTAAAACAAGGTGGTATGGAGGGGAATAGTGTCGCAACATCCTTTCCTGGTAATGTTTGTAGTGATAAGGGGATTATAAGAGAAGATTCATCCCTGCCCCATAACCCTTCCTTTCTCTTCTAATCGATCCATTGAGGACATCTGTGTTCATCTTCTAAAATGTTCTCCATTTTCTTCATCTCTTGATTTCATGTATAACTACTTCATTTCAGTATCTCATTGTCCAAAGTGATTTTTTTTTTTTTGGCAGTTTTTGGCTGGGGCCAGGTTTGAACCCATCACCTCCGGTATATGGGGACGGCACCCTACTTCTTGAGCCACAGGCACTGCCCTCCAAAGTGATCTTTTTGCCTCTAGTTTCCCCCATGCTACTATTTTCTACATGCCACTGATAGATTCATCTTCTTACAGAACAATTCTTATTATCTGCATCTGTGTTCAAAGTTCTCCAATAGCCCTCCTATACAAAATAAAATTATTTAGCCTGTCATATAAGCTGGACTCCCTAGGCTCTCAAATAGGCTATGGAGCCCCAATTCCTTCAGACTTGTCATTTACTGAATATATTACATATTATTCTATTCATCTATTTATTAATTCACAGATACATTTAATTCACTTAAGAAAACATAACATCAGACATGAAGACTGCAAGTTGTGACACAATGTGAAATTATCTGGGAGTTATTAGGGAAGGCTTCCTACAGGAGGTGATATTGAACTGAATCTTCCAGAAAAACAGATTTTCAGGTGGATAAGTCAATATTCAGTGCAAGGGACCGCAAATGCAAGCTCGGACAGGCATGAAATACAAGATTTTTTTTCCTTATTTTTTTATTATATCATGGTTGTGTACATAAATGTAATCATGGGGTACAATGTGTTGGTTTTATATACAATCTGAAATATTTTCATCGAATTGGTTGACATAGCATTCGTGGCATTTTCTTTGTTATTATATACAGACATATATATTCTACCGTTAGTAAGTTTCACCTGTACCCTTCTAAGATGCACCATAAATGTGGACACATCAATTACTCATTACTCTCCCTCCACCCATCCTCCCTCTTCTCCTCCCCTCCCTTGTCCCTTTCCCCAATTCTTGTGTTGTATTTGGGTTATAGCTTTCATATGAGAGTTATAGACCAAAAATCACATTATAACAAAGATATGTGTATCAGAATGTTTATTGCAGCCCAATTCATAATAACTGAGTCATGGAAAAAGCCCAAGTGCCCATCGACCCATGAATGGATTAATAAATTGTGGTATATGTACACCATGGAGTATTATGAAGCCTTAAAGAAAGATGGAGACTTTACCTCTTTCATGTTTTTACATGGATTGGGCTGGAAAATATTCTTCTTAGCAAAGTGTCTCAAAAAAGGAAGAAAAAGTATCCAATGTACTCAGCCCTACTATGAAGTTAAGTTTTTTTTTTTTAAGTATAAATATACTCTGTGGTATGGTTTTAGGAGCCTAAGGTGTTCTTAATAAAAAACAGTAAGTGGACTAGAAATTTAGGCTGATGGTGGAGCTCCTGAGATGTATTTTAGGAAGTGGGAAATCTTGAAGAATTTTATACGACTAGTTATATTGAGACATATGCTTGTCCACCTTGTGGCACTGGCCTTTTTTGTTCCCCCTCCCTAGAATATTAATTTTCCTCCATTTTCCCTAAGGAAGGTCCACTTGCTCATCCTTTCATGCTTTAGTTGAAAGAACCTTTTCCCACTAGAGAGAATAAATCTTTCTTTCTGCATTTTGGACTCAAGTTGCATAGATGATATGTGTCTCTTTGCCTAGTTTTAAGATATTTAAACAGCAAATACTATGCCTCACTAATCTTTGAATTTCTTTATCCTTTAGCACCCAGCCTTTCTCCTGGCATATGTTAGCTGTTCAATAAACAGTTGTTGGATTGAATTAAATGGGATCAGAAGAGCCATGCCATCAATTATGGCTTAGGCATTTACCATCTCCACTCTTCTTACATTTTACTTGAGTGTTGATCAAAGGGTGTTTACTGACAAAACCATGCATTTACTCCAGTTCTGTCTCTATGGAGATTTTGCTAAAGGGCAAAGGGTTGTGAGTCAAAAGGCCTTTTGCATCACAACCAAATTGATAACTCAATCTTCCTTGTCAAAGTTTTAAGTCTAAGTGCCAAGTATCACTGGGAAGCACAGCTGGATTTTCTTATGCAAGAGAAAGATGAAGGAATGAAAGGGTAGAAATGGTATGAGCCATTTCAGCTGTTTTTGCCACTAGCTTTTTGGGAAACAACAATCCGTGAAGGCATCTTGTGCATAACAAGTGCAAACAGCAGAGTAATAGTAGCTATCACTTCTAGTGTACTTATTTTTGAGACACTGTGTTAAGCATATCCAGTGAAGTCTGGCATATAACACTTACACTAATCCTACAAGGTAGACATTATTATCCCCTTTTGATAGACAAGAAGACTGAGGCAGCAAGTGGTTATATAACATGTCTGGCATCATTCAAATGGTACCAGTGAGTGATGAAAATGTGAACTAAATCCAGGATGTCCGAAGCCCAAGCATTTAACCATCTATTGTTTTGTGTCAAGGAATCACAAAGCATGCTCTAGAGAGTTAGGGAATATACGTAGACAAGTGCAAGGAGGGCACAAAGAACTTTGTGCCAACTAGGAGTCTTTAAATATATACTCCCCTCCCCTTGTCATCACCTCCCTTTGATGCAATAGCACTGGGACATACAGGAGCATTTGGGAATGTTCCTATTGATTGAAAATGAGTAATTATTATCTTCTCTGAATTACGGATTCACTATCAGAAAGTAATAGCAGAAATGCTAAGCAAGATTAATAGCTGTGCTTCATTATTTTTAATGCAAACTATTGATTTTAAAGTGGTGTAAGGTATGGCAGTTTATTACAATAAAACAATAAAACAGACTATATGAAATAATTGAGAATAATCTTTTCCCTCTTTGTTGCGGTTATGGGACATAATGCTCTGTGCATGTGAATACATTTATGGCACGCTCTATCCAGTGATGGCAGCTTAAGCACTCTATAAAAAAGCACTTTGGAACCAGAGTATTATAAATAATCGGCAATAAAGCTGGTAAATGGGCCTTTAATTTGATTCTATTATGTCACAGATCACAAGGACCGAGGGGGCAGAGCATCAGAAACACTAACTGCTGAGTTTAATACGAAGGTAAGGGTTTAAGATGGCCTTCTTACCTTGGGAATTTTCAGGAAAGAGCTGAGACATTGGCATCTGGATGTGGCGTAATGTCTTACTTACAAGTCAAAGTATGTATCATCAGAAACACCCCCACTTCCACCTCAAAGTGAGTCCTCTCCCAGCCTTCTTCACTAGACATTGCCTTCCTAATATCTCTTTGACTTTTATACACTTTCTCCTTTTTCACAGTTGACAGTAGACAAGTTCAAAAACAATTTTCCAGCTGGGCACAGTGGCTCATGCCTGTAATCCTATCACTCTAGCAGGCTGAGGCAGGTGGATTGCTTGAGCTAAGGAGTGGGAGTCTAGCCTGAGTAAAAAATTAGCCAGGCACTGTGGCAGGTGCCTGTTGTCCCAGCTACTAGAGAGACTGAGGGAATAGGATGGCTTGAGCCCAGGAGTTTGAGTTTGCTCTGAGCTCTGATTTTGCAGTACTCTACCCAGGGTAACAGAGTGAGTTAAAAAACAAAAAAGGTGAAGCTTCCCTCTGAAATCATTTCTGTCCACTGGGGTCTTAAAGGCTACCAAAATAATGTATGGCCTCCATGTCAGAGATAGACCATAAAGGATGAGAGAGGTGTTAGGCTAATTGCACATGGCGTGCTGATCAGAACACATCTGGAGTAGCGAGAGGCTGTCTAGACCACTTCCCAAGGCAGACTAGCGTGGGACAAGTTGAATGAGCAGATGAAAGTGAAATCACAGCAAAAGAGGAGCAGTGGCTGGATCTGTGGTTGCTGAATTTGGGGAAGACTCAAGGAAATGTGAGAATTATTGGCTAATATTTGAAAGGCTGAAAGAAGGCTTAATCTTATTCTCTGAAGCCTTTAGGGGAGAAATTCAGTGTCAGCCAGACACAGGCTTGGGCTCTATCTTCCCACTTTCAGCTGTGTGACCTCATGCAAGTGACTAAATCTCTCTAGGGCTCCATTTCTCTTCTCGTAGAATGGAGATAATAATAATAGCAATTCCCATAGGACTTGGGGGCTAGTGGTGGATTACATGAGACAAAACAGATCAAGTGCTTAGGCTTAGCACAGTGCTGGGTAAAAAGTAGGAGTTTGAGAAACACTAGCTTGATAAATGGACACCAAGATCAGCAACAGTAAAACTGAAAGGCAGATAACGCCTCCAGGGGCTGGAGCAGATTTGACTTTAATGGTGGGGATACAGGGGTTGGAAGGGTCCATGCAATTAGTTAAAGCATCCAGGAGTTTGAAGGTGAGTAGGAAAGTGAGACAATCCTTATCCTTTAAAAACCTAGTGGATTAAAACCCTGGAAGCCGGGTGGCACCTGTGGCTCAAAGGAGTAGGGCGCCAGTCCCATATGCCAGAGGTGGCGGGTTCAAATACAGCCCCGCCAAAACCTGCAAAAAACCCCCCAAAACCCGGAAGCCAAATTCAGTGTAATTTAAGAGGCAGGCATAATGCCAGAGACAAAGCCCACAGGAGGGAAACTCAGAAGAAAGGACAGGAAGGAGAGGAGACATCTAGTTCCTAGGAGGGTTGGCAGGTGACCTATGGCTCATCCTGTGGCTGCTGACAACATGCTGGGTGGGATGGTTGGCCGGTAATAGCCTTGGGTTCAGAGTGGGGACTGAGAGACAGATTGCAACTGAATGTGAGGAAGAAATTCCTAACTGGAGGGAAATGTACTATCATGGATTTATGGAAATCAGTAGAATTCTACTTCAGAGCACAAGGTCTGGAGCCCCCCGAGCAGTGGGATTCTAACCCTGGTCAGTCCAGTAGACCTGCCTGTTCTGTCTTCCACTTCATCTGAGAAATGGAGATAATAATGAAACTTGCCTCTTTATACTATCCGGATTTAGCCAAATAATCCATGTATTAGTAGATATTTTCATAGTCATAATCATCCAAATATAGTATGGGCTTCTCGCTACTTAAGTGCAGCAGCAGGAAGTGAAAATAAATGGGCTTTGATAAACATCTTCACCCATAGATTTTAGCCTCCAGCCATGCCCACTGCCCTGAGACTCTATTGCCTATTCCACCACTCACGGCAAAAACAAAATTAATCAATCAAGTTTTGCTTTTTTAAGCCCACAGACATTTGGGATATGGCTCAACTGCAAATGTGTGATCTAAAAAAATCATTTGAAGAAGCTGGTCCCTTCTGGGGATTTATATGTCTCTTGATCACAGAGGCAGCCAGAACTATTGAGGGCAGTTTTAATCTCTGATACTAGCAGAGCAATGGATCATCTCTTTCTGGACTCTCATCTCCTCCTCAAATCTCTGCAGATACTAACCGTGAGGCTCCCTGGAATACTTTCCTGTTTCTTTTTACCTAGTAAACACTTTCTAGATCCCATATCCTCTAGGGCAGCAGTTCTCCACCTGTGGGTCACGACCCCTTTGTAACAATGAAAATACATCGCAGCATTAGGAAGGTTGAGAACCCCTGCTCTAGGGTCATCTGAGAGACATCCCCCACCCTGCCCCACTGTTCTATTAATTTTCATCCAATTTTATAAAACATTCCAAAACTCAGGAATTGAGTCCATCTACTAAAGTTTGGTGTTGCACGGAGATGTAAGCTGAGTCCCTCCCTTGTCCCTCTTGCAAGATCCCACCTCTTGCCCTACTTTCTATGGACAAAAAATTCTCCATCTTAAAACTCATAAACACTCTGGGACAAAAAAATCACTTCTATTTTATGTTTCGTAACTTCTAGTGCCAGTTACCTTGGGTCTGTATTATTTCCTCTTCGAGCCAAAGCTTTTTATGTTTTGAGAGGTTACAGGAGTTCCTTGAGCAGATTAAGAGCATATGTGGCATTCAGTGTTTTCTTGCTGTGTTATAGCGACCTCTGCTTATTTCTTGTAACAGAACCCCAGCACCAAGCCGGTTGGGACAGAGCATGGTTGATCTCAGTCAATCATTTTGAACCTGCCCTTCACTTTCCCAGACTTTTTTGCAGCTAAGGCTGGTGGACAATATTGATATGGCCAATGAGACCCAGGAAAAGTCTGCCAGTTGGGGCTATAGAGAAATTCTGTTCTCCTGATGAAAATGACCTGAGGCCCATCTTTCTTCCCTTTTTCTGCATGGAGGCTGACTTGGTGTTCCTGAGCTTCTGAACCAATGCCAATGTCACCCACTTGCACTCTCACAATATAAGAAAAATACGTGTCTGTTTATTTAAAATATTCTGAGGATTTTAGTTGCTTATAGCTAAAACATCCCTAATCAATGTAGGGGAAAGAGGATTGAATTTTAAGTTAAGAAAAGTAATGAAGAGATATGAAAATTGGCTGATATATAAAGGGAAGAGAAGATGTTATGGAATAGTGTCGGGAATTGATCAGCAAGTCAGAAATAAAATGAAAGAGGGAAGTCAGGCCAATTTGTAAAGACCGTACAGCAGGTGTTCTCAAGCTGGCTACACATCTGAATCACCTGGAGAGCTTTAAAAACCTAGGCATGCTCAGTTCCTCCCCCTACGATTCAAAGTGAATTGCTTTCATTTTGTGAGGACAGGCCAACCATAGATTTTAAGAGCTCCCCAGGTGATTCAAATGTTCAATAAGGGCAGAGGAACGTCACAATGTAAGGTATTGTACAGGCCCCTGCCTACCTTCTCACCTTTACACCTTTACACTTTTTTTGCAGAGTCTCACTCTGTCACCTAGGATAGAGTGCAGTGGCATCATCAGAGCTCACTACAACCTCAAACTCCTGAGCTCAAGTGATCCTCCTGCCTTTGCTGCCCAGTAGTTGGGACTACAGGTGCACACCACAATACCTGACCAATTTTTTCTACTTTGTATAGACATGGGGTCTCATTCTTGCTCAGGATGGTCTCAGACTTCTGGCCTCAAGCAATCCTTCCATCCCGGCCTCTCGGAGTGTTAGGATAACAGGTGTGAGCCACTGTGCCCGGCCCCATCATCACTTTCTATTCTTCCCTCCCTCGAGGAGCAGGCTCCAGCTACACTGCCCATCTTGACTTCATCATGAGGCTTCTCATGTCCTGCTCATGTTCTAGGTTGTTGCTAGTGTGTCGCTCCCTCAGATTCCAAAAGGCCTCCTCTCCCCTATGTCTAAGTAGGGTGTCCTTCCTTGTTCTCTCTTAAGTCATTGTTTGAAGGTATATGTAAATTGATCACCCAAGGGACTGTAATAAGCTGGTCAACATACAGAGGTGGCCAAGATGAGGAACTAGGCCACTGCACAGATATGTACCTGTGGTGAGCATCCAGACTACGAGAATTAGGTCAACTTAAGCAGGTGGTCAACTGTGGAGGTTTCATGTTATTTGTTTTTGTGCTGTTTGTTTATCTACTTATTTATCTATGGTAAAAGTAAAGATAGTTGCCTTCTTTGATCATTATTACAGCTTCTAAAACCTTATACTACAGCGTGCCTGGCATATAGTGGGTCCTAAATAATTACTTGTCAAGTTAACTAATAACATAAAGGCCCTCTGCCTGAGACTAAGCTGTGTAGTGGCAATTTTGCAGTCACTGGAGGGAACAGTCACGTTAGTGCTATATCCTCGTGCTCCAGGGTGCCTACTGGAGGCAAGACCGAGGTGAAGTGGGGAATGGAAACTGGTCGAAAGATTATTGCAGCATCAGAGGAGAAAGATAGCTGGGGACAGAAGCAGGATGACAGGACACACATTCAGCTGTACACATCCAGCACCCAGAGCTGTGCTGGGCATGTGACCACCCATCAGAAGGATGTTTGGAGAAAGAAGGAATAAATGAAAGGCAGAATAAATACTGATGGAAGAAAAGGAGTTTTTATGTGGAGTAGATTTTGATAGAGTAGGAGATCTCCGATTTTCCAAGAGAAGAAAGGATACAGAAGGTGTGCACAGAGGTTTGTTAGATTAACTTCACCCATTTCATAGCATCTTTTGCAGACTTTAATATGAATTTCCTGAGAGCCCCCAGCCAACGAGTGTGGTTGAAAAGAGTAGGTTAAGGCAGTGTGTGGCATTTTGTTTTCTTTCTTTGTTAGGAAGAGGAGAATTTAAATGAGAGTAACCTTTGATGATCTGGTGATTGTAAAAATCAACCCACCAAAGTTCAAGCAGTGTCAGATGCAGAGGCACCCTTTCCGAACAGCTCATTTTTCCAGACCTTTCTCTGTCAAATGTCAAAGCCCAAATGAGCTTGTTTGGAAGGCAAATTACATGTTGAGAGCAGTCATCTCCTGTAGCCTGCAACTTCTATTTCTAATAATTAAATAATGCAGCAACAGAAATGCTCTGGCCTTCAAGGGTATATGCATGTACAATTGTCCCCATAGTCCCTGAACATTAGGGGAGCTCAGGTCTTGAACTAGACATCAACAATCATCTGCCAAGGACTGATTTTTATTTAAGGACTGCAAAACTGACGTAGGGACTGAGTCATGAGCATGAGTTTTAATGAGATGAAAGAAGAGAGGGAAATTCATTCTTTCTGGAAGAAGAAAGAAGAGTCAGGACAAGACATGGAGAAGAATTAGGGGTGAGGAGAGCTTGGTCTATGGAACCAACAGGACACCGAGGGCTGTGGTCTTCATCCTTGATGTCATCCTCACCGTCCTCGTCAATGTCTTCCGAATAACGCCCTTGCAGTTAGGTCACAGCTTCAAGTTTACAAGGCACAAAAGGGAGTTGCCCTACTCTGCAGGGTGGGTCTTCTCATCCCATTAACATAGGAGGAAAGTGGGGCTCAGGGGAACAAAGTGTCACAAGACTTAACCCAGAGGGTGGGCTCCGTGACACCGTAAACCTCCTGATATCCACAGAGCATAACAGAATGCGCCCCAGAGAGCCGGAGATTTGAATACCCCTCCCCACCCCCACCGTGTGGTCCTCAATAAGTCAATCACTCTCTCTTTTCTCCTCTCTCCCTGTATATAATGTTCGTTTACATGTGAAAGTTTAGTTCTTTTATTCCTCTCCTTTTCCACCCCTGCTTACTGTTTCAGGTGCTCCAGTCCATCATCCGGATGGCTCCAGCAGCCTGCTCACTGCTCTCCCAACCTCCAGTCTGAACCCCATTCCTATCTGTCCACTACTGAGCAGTGAGGATGATCATTCTGAAACATGAACTGATCAAGATCAAATCAACACCCTCTGTGCTCTCCACATTTCATAGTCAAGCTTGAACCACCCAAACCTACTCACAAAACCACACTGATCTCTGGCCCCTTCTATTTCTGAAGCCTCACCTCTCCCAACTCCCCCCGAGTGCCAGTTCTCCAGAGTTACTGTGTGTAAAAGCGTGTAGGACAGGGGCCGGCACACGTGAGTGCTATGGAGGTGTCAGCTAGAGCCTTTTACTACTGCTGTTACTGTTCCTGTTCCCGTCCTTGTCAGCTCTCTCATTGAACTACTTGGGTTTCACAGCAAGCATCAGGTCACGTGCTCATCTTCTGTTCATTCATGTCTGCCTCTCGTGTTCAGGTTAACGCTCCTGAGAAGTCCGGCTCAGATGGGGACTCCCTCTGGAAAGACTTCCTTGGCTTCATCCCCCTGAAACAGATGCCTCTTTCCAGTCCTTAGCACACTGCCTACATCGTCACACTGACCACAGTGTATTGTCATTCCGACTTTGTTTGTCCTGATCCCGACTCCTTCCCTTACAACAAAGATCTCTCCTTTCTCTCTCTCACCACGGTACTTAGCACCTGCTCGGGACACAGGACGTTCTGGATACACATTTGTTAATAGATCGATGATACTGCTGGGGCAAAATGAGAAGCCTGAGGTGCTGATTTTTTGAAGTGCTGTGTTTTAGGATCTTAAATTTCATATAAATGGCTTTCATTCTCTGTTCTTTTTTTGGGGGGGTTGGAAAATGAACTATAGATCAGCGGGTTAGTTATTGTCCTCAATTTGTAACCACTATCTTTCACACTAGTTAGTAAGTATATGGAGTAAACGCCCTAGCTGAGATCCAGAGGTTTTCTGGTGATGGGGGCAGGAAGGCCAGGTGGCTTGGGAAGGAACTAACACAGAGTGGTAATAAAAAGTCCCCAGGGAGCCATCACAGCTGATTAGGCTCTGGCAGTGAGGCCGAGCTGCATGTGCAATGGAAGAGAGAACTTGGCCCTTCAGGACTGCAGCACACACACTCACACACACACACACAGACTGAGAAACATATATACACACTCACCCACAAAGACACACACAAACATGCACACTCTCAAATGTTCACACACACACACACACACACCATGCTTACAAAGTCTTTGTCTAGCTTCTGCTTTCCAACATCCAATTCGCAAGTAATTTTGAGTTTATTTTGTATTCCAGCCACTGGTTTAAGAAGCACTAGTGAGCAAAACGGACTGCCTGTCCTCTGGGAGCTTGCCTCTCGTCAGGATACAAACTTAAAATAAGTAGAGAAATCAAGAGGCCACTGCTGTAAGTTCCTGATGATGACGAAGACGATGGTGAGGATAAATTCAGTGCTCATTTGTCGAATGCTTGCTAGGGAACAGGCCCCGTGCTGAGCACCTTATGGGGATTTTCCCTTCCTGATATGACTGTCCTCTGGGCTTAGAGGTGATGAGAGTGAAGAGAAGGAAAAGGGAATGCAGGGGGAGGGGTTTCGCAGAGAAAATGGGGGCACCTTCCTTTTGGAAGGTTAGCAAGTTAGGAAATATTAGGAAATGAAACCTGCCTTTAAATCCTGCGGATAAAGGTGTATCTGGGAACCCAGGCCAGTGGCTACTGCACGGCTAACGCTGGGTGTGTGCATATGTGTGGGGTAACAGTGCCATCCAAGAACCCAGCCATGCAGAGCCACGGCCTGGAGTCCGGCCTGGGGAGATGCCAGTGTTCCGTGCTGCTGGCAACGGCACGTGGGGGAGTGTTGTACGCTGACATTCCGGACGGGGTGGTTATTGGAGCTGGCGGAAGACTTAACATCACGGTCGAGGGCACTTCTTAAAAAAATCACACCACCTTTGATAGATTTTTTTTTACTTATATAAAAATCATTAAAATCCTGAGTTTTCATTGTAGCTGTCCCTTTATATTCCAAATGAAGGAACTTACAGGGGCCAGAGACTTTCTAGAGTCTGGTGAGTTAGTGCCAGAAAAAGGACTAGGAGCCTGGGCTGCCTTCCTTGTGTTCTTTATTTCTGCTGCTGCGTGTAGAGACTTGCTCTGCTGTGTCCTGGCCCAGCACAGCTAAGAATCTGCATGGCTCCCTGGGCTTTGGCTGGCGGTTCCTTTCTCTCCCCTGTTTCTTTTGTTGTGGGATCCTTTGCCTTGCCTGCCTGCAGGCCCCAGGAGCAGAGGCCACTAGAGAGCCTGCTGGTCACACCATGCAGGCTGTACCTAAAAGGGGCCACCTTGAGCTCCCTGTCCCATATTACTTCTTGGAGAGGGCCTCCTGCTAAAGCAAATGCCAGCTGTGCCCTGCAGGGGAACTGGCATTTGGCAGCACTGGGATATTCTCCCTCTTTCTCTGTCTGTCCTTTTCTGCTTTCTTGGCAGACCAGGAAGTCTCTACTGTGGGAATCCTGCTCTGAGCCCTTAATGTTTTGCTAGGACAATACATTTTAAAATGAGATACACCTTAAAAATGTATCATGGTCAAAAAAACAGACTAACATTTTGTAGGGGAAAGTTTTTTCTTTTTTTGAGACAAAGTCTCACTATGTTGCCCTGGGTAGAGGGGTAGAGTGTCGTGGCTTCAACCTCAAATGCTTGGCCTTAAGCGATTCTCTTGCCTCAGCCTCCCAAGTATCTGGGACTACAGGCACCGGCCACAACACCTGGCTACTTTTTGTTGCAGTTGTCATTGTTGTTTAGCTGGCCTGGGCTGGGTTTGAACCTGCCAATCTCCGGGTATGTGACTGGTGCTGTAACCACAGTGCTATAGGCCCTGAGCCAGGAAGGTTCTTTCCTAGAGACAAAAAAAAAAAAAAAAAAAAGGAATAAAAGAAAATAACAAAATACACATCTGCTTTTATTTTAGGAAAACATCTTCCATGATACATTTTCAATGCAGATGGCCCCAACTTGTGATTTTTTAATTTTACAATGGTGCAAACCATACTGCGAGTTTTGAACTTTGATCTTTTTCTGGGTTCGTGATATGTGGTACATGTGTGATACTCTCTTATAATGCTGGGCAGAGGCATTTGGATGGCTCCAGCAGCCTGCTCACTGCTCTCTCAGCCTCCGGTCCGAACTCCCAGCCACGTGATCACCAGAATGAATGGCCCAAACTCTATAGTGTTGCCAGATGATTTTACCCAAATGTGGATCAATGCAAGTGTTCAGAGCATTAAAGGTAGGCCAGGCCAAGCTATGGTGTTCAGTAGGATAGGTGTGTTAACTGCATTTTTGACTTAATATTTTCAAATTATGATGAGTTATGGGGCATAGCCCCATTGTACGTTGAGGAACATCTGCACTTCACATGCACTCTTTCATTGTGATTTCCCTTCCCAATTAATTATAAAGCCAATCTTAAAGCCGCAGATAATAAAACATGAATCATGAACCACGACACAACCAGCGACCACTTATTGAGGGCTTGCCATATGACAGAAGTATTTTTTTAGTTCTTATTACAGATCCAGATCAACACGTCATTCTAATTTTGCAAATGTAAAACACCAAGGCACTAACAGATTACATAACTCATCCCACATTATACAATTAGTAAGAGACAGAATAGAGATTGGAGCCTACATCATCTTACTCTGGGCCTGCCCTTCTCCACCATAATTTATAAGCAGTGGTCCTCAAACTTTAGGGTGCCTTACATCATCTGGACAGCTTGGTCACACACAGGTTGTTGGGCCTCCCTCAGTTTCTGATTCGGTAGGTATTGAAATGAGGCTGGAGCATTTGCATTTCAGATATGTTCCTAGATGATGCTGATGCTACTGGGGAGGGGACCCCAATTTGAGAACCAATGTGTTATAAAGCCTTTAAGTAACACCTTTCCTGATTTTGTAATATAATCTCTACCTAACATATGAGGAATGAATTATTATAATCCCCATTTAATAGAAGAGGGAAAAGTCGTTTGCCTAAGATCAGCCAGCTAGAGGGTGATAGAACTCAAATTCAAAGCAGCATATATTCAGAGCCCGCACACATAGTGAAATATTATGCCGGAGTGATTTCTATCTTTTCCTTGATTGTATTAAGCTTCTTATGTCTCTGCTTTTGCTACCAGTGGCAGCACTTGCATTTTTCCACTTTCCATTCACAATTATAAGACAGGAAGGACAAAAGGCAATAAAAAGGCAATCACTTGTACAAACAAACCGTGCTATGCAGAGATTGTGACAAAGCTGCCAGTTCTGAACTGTCGGCTGGCATGCAGTGCCACTAGGTGCTACCTCCAAATGCAGAGCGCTCAGCAAATGCATAGAAGTCTAAATTCAGTTTGCTATACTGGTGAGTAAAACTGAAGAAATGGTAGCAGAAGATTACTTTCACTGTCGTCTGCATCTGGTTCTACCTGAGCCCCGGGCATCAGCCAGACCACTGCGCTTTATAGGTGAGTTGTTTTGCAACTGTGTCCGCAAAGCTGGCACCCGCAGTTTGCTCAAACGAAGTCTGGTCTGACATCTTTCTGCAACTACAGACACACTTCCCCTATTGCACCAACTCAACAGAAGGAATGAAAAACAAGAAAAGACGTTAACAATTGTTGCATACTTATACTTGCTGTTTATCAGGAACTCCAGGCGAGCTGATTGAAAAGGGTTAGGAAAAGCATTTTTTAATAAGCCATAGAATAGAAGGGAAGTTGCTTTGGGTTATTTTTTTGATGATGAGGGTAAAAGAAGAGGGGGCTTTACACTTTAGCATAGCCTTCTATTTGGGCTATTTGGCTATGATGTAGAATTCTCTTTTTCTAATCTCTCAGGCTTGGATTAAATGAGATCAAATGAGATCATACTTGGTAAATTGTGAAGTGTAGTGCCAGAGGGGGAGATTATTATGATGAAACGCAGTGGAGTAAAGTGGTCAATTTTCCAGCTTTGAAGACAGACAAATTGAGGTTTAAATGCCAGTTATGCTAATAGTGGTGTAATTTTGGAATGTAAATTAATTTCTCTGAGCATTCTTTTCCTTAACTGTGAAATGGAAATTATAATCCTATTTCATGAATGTAATTATGGGGTTAAATTAGGGAATAAAATATGGGTATTTTAATTATAATTGGATATTATTTTGGGGTGATACTGGATTAAGATTTTTTTTTTAGAAAAGCCAAAATGTAAAAAACAAAACAAAAACCTATGATGTATAGACCAAAATGCTTAAAGATGCATAAAATTTGCTAAACCATTCTCATTTTGCAGGAAAATGATATGTGATAATCATGAATAAGACAATTCATTTTTAGTCAAAATCTGCCCTTAGCAAAAAATTGTAAATACTTCTTTAAGAAATAGTCTGATGGCATAAGATGTATGAATGTAAAATATTGGGAAGAATTTTAAGACAGGCCTGCTTAATCAAACTAAGAACTTCTCAGTATCTTAAGGGTATTTTTTTCCACAACAGCGTAACACAAAATACCCTGGTAAAGTAAAGAGAGGCATGCTAAAATAATTGTTAGCTATAGTTTCTATCAAATGAATTGGACTATAAAGCGATGCATAGAAAGTCCACATAGCTTTTAAGGGAGTTGTGTCAACAATGGTCTGCCAATTTGAACTAAGAGGAACTGAGACTTCTTATGTTTCAAAAGGCTAAGTCATCAATTCCTATAGGCAGGAAACAGGCTTCAAAATTTAATTAGTTGTAAATAAGGTTATTTCTCCTGAAGTGGTAAAAGCATCTTAGAAAGCAAAGTTTAAAACATTTTAGAGAATGAAGGCAAGTGTTCAGGGGGGACAGCCAAGAACTAAGGGAAGTATGAACGGTGGTGCCATGCCTGGGGAGGAGATGGAGGCCCAGTGGAGGAACATTACCTGTCCCTAAATTAGGGGTGACCTGACAATATTGATCCAGAATTGTGACAGCAATGGGACCCCCAGTCCTCAACCTTTTAAGTGAGATTTTTGTGGTTATCTGTTCTTTATCTCACCACTGTATGTTGGGTCAGTGGGGGAAGATCCTATCTTTGTAAGTCACAGGGTTTTGGATAAAGAAGAATAATACACAGGTGATGTATCCAGGGAGCCTCAGTCACATCTTGTTCCGATTTAAATCATAATATACTAGAATTTGAATCTGAGACCATAATGGTTTTGGTCTGTGGCTTCACCACAAACTCCAGCAGAAAGCAAATGTAGATGTCAAACTATTTCTGGGAGGAGCAGGTTGCCCATGGCCTCCTTTTCACGGTGCTGCAGGAATATCTTTCCTTGGTAAAACCTCTAGCATTTAAATCTGTCTGAGAACATGTTTCCATTTACAAGAAATTCCTAGATCACTGAGGGTCGGCCAGATAAGCTCCTACAAATTTCCTTTCAACAGTTCTTAGAGCATTGCATTTATACTATGTAATATTATATGTCCTCCTTTCCTGACTCTTGAAACGGTGGATTCAGAAGATCCATTTGGAGTCTTCCAACCCCAACCCTTGCTGATGTTCTTTTTTTCCTTCTAGAAAAGTCAATTCATCATATTGCCACTTAGGGATATTTTCCCCAGCTACAAGAAGCTGCTGAAATACTGCTTCTTTCATGGAGATTTTCTTGCTTCTTTCTCCTCAACTAAGCTAATAATTACATATAATTATCAGAATAATAGCTATCATTTATTGAGCAGTTACTCAATACTTTACCTCCACTGATTACTTTACCTATCTTATAGGATTTAATTTTTACAAGTCACATAAATGTTGCTGTGTTATTAATGATTCATAGAAAACTTAGAAAGATACAGGATTTCACAAATGAAACTGGGGTTCAGAGAGGTTTACTGAACCTCCAAAAATCATAAACCAAATTGCACCTATATTAAGTATAAGAGTCAGGTATGGTTACCAAAATGAATTGATTTAAAATCAGCACTTTTGGATACTTTTTCTTCCATTCTTGAGATACTTTGCTAAGAAGAATATGTTCCAGCTCCATCCATGTAAACATGAAAGAGGTAAAGTCTCCATCTTTCT
>CAUYRH010053623.1:0-12437 GCA_963574655.1 Perodicticus potto | reverse complement strand
AGAGCCTCAAATGGATAGAGTCACCCTGGATAGAGTGCCGTGGCATCACAGCTCACAGCAACCTCCAATTCCTGGGCTCAAGCGAGTCTCCTGCCTCCGCCTCCCAAGTAGCTGGGACTACAGGCGCCCGCCACAATGCCTAGCCATTTTTTGGTTGCAGCCATCATTGTTGTTTGGTGGCCCCGGGCTGGATTCAAACCCGCCAGCTCAGGTGTACGTGGCTGGCGCCTTTAGCCTGTTGAGCCACAGGTGCTGAGCCTCAACAGTTTTATAAGATTGGGTGTAGGTATAATTTTCTTTGATTTAACCTGCTTGAGGGTCATTGACCTTTTTATTATGTAAATTTGTGACTCACAAAGGTTGAGACATTTTTAGCAATTTTGCCTTTAAATATTTTTTTCTGCACTAATCTTTTTCTCTTCTTCAAGAAATCCAGTTATATGAGTGTTAGCTCTTTTAATATTGTCCTATGGGTCCATGGGCCTCTATTCATTTTTTAAAATCCTTTTTCTCTTTGTTGTTCAGATTGTACAATATCTATTAACTTTCAAGTTTACTAATTTTTCTGTTTGTTATTTCCATTCTGCAATTGCACTTACCTTGTGAACCTATTTCAGATATTGTACTTTTGATTCTAAAATTTATATTTGGTTCTTTTTTATTTTCTACTTTTCTATAGAAAACTTCTATTTTTTCTGTTCATGTCAAGAGTGTTTGCTATTACCTCTTGGAGAATGGTTATGGAGCTACTTTAATAGTGATGCCTGATTATTCTAACACCTGATTATTCTAGAGGTGGCATTTTTTGATTGTCCCTTAAGATTTAGTCAGATTTTGCTGGTTTATTGTATGTCTTGTAATTTTGGATTATATCCTCTGCATTTTCATTCATATTGTCATATTCTGTTAAAATTCTCCAAACAATGCTGTTTTTAATGCATAGGCAGGTGGTGGAGAGAGGCAGTTTTTAGGAGATAATAAATCCAGTTAAGTCAGGTTGTGAGGTTTTTTATTTTTATTTTTAATTTTATTATTTTTTGAGACAGAGTCTCACTATGTTGCCCTCAGTAGAGTGCTATGGCGTCACAGCTCACAGCAACCTCAAACTCTTGGGCTTACGTGATTCTCTTTCCTCAGCCTCCCAAGTTGTGGTACCCATCACAATGCCTAGCTATTTTTTTGTTGTAGTTGTCATTGTTGTTTGGCAGCCCTGGGCTGGGATCAAACCTGCCAGCTTTGGGGTATGTGGCTGGTGCCCTAAACACTGAGCTACAGGCACCAAGCCAGGTTGTGAGTTTTTTTAACTTTCTATGAGTGAATGTCTTTTCAGTTTTTAAAGCATTTGTTAGGCTCTTTGGGTGTGTCTCTCCCCTATGCCACCTAGGGGTTAGTTTGAGGCTTGGTAAGTATGATAACTAATACATGTGCATTTATCAAAGTCTTTGCTATAATTCTTTGGTTACATTTCACTTATTCACACCTTAGGAGTAAGACAAAGACTTGTGTTGATTCATACACAGCCACAAGTGAGCTCCTGCAGCCCTATTCTCTCCAGGATTTCCCTACAATCTCCGACTCCTAGACACTCTTCTCTTCAGTTCTTCTGCATAGAAATATGGGTTCTCTCAGGTGACGTCTTCTTGAATTGCCACATTACTCCTTGTGATAAGACTTCTCTCCAGAAAAAAAGCAATAGAATTAAAGAAAAAACAAACATACAACAGACGCCCCCATTCAGCGCACACTGTGAAACAAAGGCATCTTTTTCTATTTTTTCTATTCCAAGATAGAGCTTTTCTTTAAGTTTTAGGTGCTTACCCCACCTCTGTCAGTTAATACAGCTCTGTGATTATGGCTGGACTTGTCCCCAAGGAGGGCTGGGAGAGAAAACAAAACAGGGGTTTCCCTTAGCCTTTTCTAGCTGGAACGGGCTCTTGTTCTTCCTCCTGCTGGAAAGATGGATTTCTCTGAGTGTTTGTTCTGCATGCCCGTATGGAGTTCCCCACTGCAGTTCACCCTTGGGTCAAAGCTGGGAGATAGGCAATTTATTATTACCACACCAGTCATCCTTTTAATTTTGGCTTTCCTCAACAATTTGCCTGGTATTTAAACTCCAGAATCCTCAGGTATTTTTATCTAGAGTATTTAGTTGTAATCAAGGGAAATGATGGGCTCTGGTATGTTTCCTCCATTAGGGCCAGCACTGGACCATACGTGAATCTATTAAAAGTTACTTTTCACATTGTATAGAAAAATGCAAAGATCAATCAAGTGGTCCAGAGTTGCTTTGAAAGGAAGCACTTTAGATAATAACTTCTGAATCTTCATTTCTTAAATAGAGCTAATTCCACCTTGCTGTTATTTTTTTTGTCTAAGATGTATTTTAAGTTGCAACTTAGTATGTATGCTATGAGCCCAATTATGTGTCACAGTGAAAGTTATATGTGTAAAGTCATATAGAAATTACACACTGAAGTAGGTACTAGTTAAAATTGTGGAGAATGGATACCAAGGCACACTTTAAAAAAATATTCTATACATGTTTGTATTATTTGAATGTTATAAATGACAAAACCAACCCAAGGAGAAAAAATAATCCTCCTGACCCTAAAACTTCTAGCCAGTGTCCGACACTGCAGATTTAAGATTATGGACGTTGGATTTGTAGCTGCATTAGAAAGCTAGGTGGGTCTGCTCAGTGCATCACCACCTTCTTTCTTTAAGAATCCTCTCCCTCCTCTACACACACTTCCCAGAAGGCCAGCCCTTGTCAGCCATGTGGACAGTAAGGACCCTGCCTCCCTAGCCAACTGAAGCATTTTATCTCCTGAAGATCCATAATGCAGGCTGATAGGGCTAGCTTATGGTGCATAAAAGACCATGCAGTCAGAGAAAGAGGAGATAATTAGATGTATTGGGAATAAGACTGAGCATGAGCAAAAAGTGAATGGGAAAAAGAGCTGAGTTGTTCCTAGAGGCTTTTAAATTTCTTGGTTCTAGTACCTTTCTCAGCCTATCAGCACTATCCCCCTTTTATTCAAGGATATAGTCATGTATTATAATAATTCTCCCATTTTCCTTAAATGATCTTAACTGGGACATTAGATTTCTCTCCATAAATAGAAAACCAACATCACAGGGAAACCATGAGTTATATAACTATAATTTGCTTATTATTTTGAAAAGAAAGAGATGATTATGGTTTGCGCATATATGAAACAACTTTAAAAAGGCATAATCCAGTATGCTAATACCATGGCCGTCTCTTATATTGAATAGGGGATTGTAGCATGAAAAAAATACTATAGTAAATTTGGGTAATGGTGAGAGCATGTGGATTGATTAGGAATAGCTTCCTGGGAATCATGGAATTAATAATCTACTTAGGAGAAATTGTATACATTCATTCATTCAGGAAACATTTTTTGAGAAACCAATATATACCAAGTATTGTTGTAAGGGATGGAGACAGAGCAGTGAAAAAAATGAGGTTTTGCCCACGTGGAGCTTATGTTCTTGGGTGCAGCAGGTAATACTAACAAATGCAAAATGTTATAGGACTGATGCGTGTCGTTGAAGGCAATAAAGCATTTAGAGAATGGTGGGCAGGTGTGCTGCATTATACAGGAAGACCTGGCAAAGACTTTGCTGAGAAGGTGACATTTAAGCTGAGACCTGACTAAAGTGAGGGAGCCACACTGATCTCTGTGGAACATTCATGGAATTATGGAACTATGGATCAGAGAGTGCAATAAATGATGAGACCAGGAGGAGCATGTCCTCTTGGACATGGGGACTCTGCCTTTTCCTCTGAGCACCGTAGGAAAACCTTGGAGGCTTTGAGCACAGAAGAACCATTCAAGGCCTACCAAATCACTCTGACTGCAATGAGAAGAATAGATTCTATGGAGCAAGTCTGGAGGTGGGGAGATGAATTATAAGGCTCCTGGAACACTCTAGGTGAGAGAATTTGGTAGTTTACATCAAAGCAGAAATGATGGGGGATATTCAAGATATATTTGAAGGTGGTGCTGATAGGATTTGCGGATGGGACAATTTTGGGTTGTGTGAAAAAGGGGTTACTTTTTGTGCATGAATAAGTTTTTGGATTAAACTACTGGGTGATTAGAGATGCCGCTCACTGAGATGAATAGTCACAATTTGTGTTTGGGGTTGGGGAAAAGAAACAATCGTTCTGTCATGTGATGCCTATCTGCAGCTAACAATGTGCCACTTGGAAGATACCAGATACTGTTATGCTACATGCTTTAAATCTATTAGTTTGTTGGGAGGCGCCTGTGGCTCAGTGAGTAGGGCACCAGCCCCATACACAGAGTGTGGCGGGTTCGAACCTGGCCCCGGCCAAACTGCAACAAAAAATAGCCAGGCGTTGTGATAGGCGCCTGTAGTCGCAGCCACTTGGGAGGCTGAGGCAAGAGAATCACTTAAGACCAAGAGCTGGAGGTTGCTGTGAGCTGTGATGCCACAGCACTCTACCAAGGGCGACAAAGTGAGACTCTATCTCTAAAAAAAAAAAAAAAAATTTATTTGTTTAAGCAACCATTTAGAAATGGATATTATATCTATTTTGTACTTGAGGAAACTGAGGCACAGGGAAGTTATCTATCCCTTGCCCAGCTAATACACTGCAAAGTTAAGATCTGAATGGAGGGAGATAACCAGGGATAAGCCCTGGGGCATTTCATCATTTGAAGCTCAGGAATGAGAGGAATCTCCAGTAAAGAATAGAAATTAGACTGGCCATGTAATAGAAGGAAAACCAAGACAGCGTGGCGGCTGGGATGCCAAATATAGAAAGTGTTTCAAGGAAGAGTGGTCAGGTCTGTTAAACACTGCTAATAAATTGAAAAACGAAGACTGAGTATTGACCAATAGATTTGGGAACATGAAGGTCATTCATGACTAAGCATTTTCAGAGAAATGATAGGGACAGACTTTTGAGGGAGTGGGTCAAGAGGGGATAGGAGGAGGGTAAATGGACATCCCAAGCGTGGATAACTTTTGAGATTTTTTTTTTAAATAAAGTGAAGCTTAAGCAAGTAAATTCTCTGTTTTTTCTTTTTTATGAGACAGAGTCTGACTTTGTCACCCTTGGTAGAGTACTATGCAATCATAGCTCACAGCAACTTCAAACTCTTCAGCTCAAGTGATCTTCTTGCCTCAGTCCTCAGCTGGTATTACAGGCACCTGCCACAACACCTGCCTAATTTTAGAGACAAGATCTCTCTGTTGCTCAGGCTGGTCTTGAACTCCTGAGCTCAAGAAATCCGCTCGCCTCGGCCTCCCAGAGTGCTAGGATTACAGGTGTGAGCCACCATGCCTGGCCCTCTTAAGTTCTCTTTTCTTCTTTCCTGTGGCTTTCCACCCACTCTCAGGACTACAAGGCTCCATTCTTTCCAAACCAGTGACTCCCATAAAGGTCATCTGTGGGGGCCTTCAAAAGCAGAGCTGTCATGTCACATGTCACTTCTGACACCACTTGCCAGGGCCCGGGACTGGCCAGGTCTCAGGCCCAGCTTAACTAGGTTCCGGACACAGACCGCTAAGTTACCTTCTCTTGATGCCCGAGGGCTATCTACTTCAGCTGGAGAGAGAGAGAGTAAAGCAGTCTTCTTAGAAAGATAGATCTTAGTCTTTAGCGGAGCTTGGTGATCTTCAGCAGAGAGACGCCGTGCTGGCGTTCTGCAGGCAGGAGAGGAGACGGAGTCGGAGTCGGCCAGTCCGTGATAGAATGCGCATGCTCCGACTGCCTTCTCCTCCAGACTAATGTAAGGCTGATCTCGTGCCTCTCAACATCACAGGTGTAGAGACTGCCAATTCACCACTGCTCTCATCTCGCAAGCACATTATGCTTGTTAGGAGAGCTAAATCCCTCTCCACGCCCTTTCCACCCAGGTGTTCCATTATTGAGCTATACAAGTATTTCTTATAACTCTCACTCCTCTAGCCATAGGCTATATGGGCTGCAACACTGTCAGAAAAGCACCTTGACCAATAGCCAGTCATACACCTGTTCTCCCCTCTGCCTTTTTCTGGTTCATTGGTCAGTTATCTACCCAGGACTTGGTCCTATGAACCCAAGTGACCCCCCCAGCCATAACCTTTCCAAACTCCTGCACTTGCTCAGGCATTTGTTTTATGCTCATAGCACCTTACACTTGGATTTATGGCATTTACAATAGTTTTTAATCACACATATTTATTTGTGCAATTATTTTAGACATGTTTATCTTTTCTATTTTGCTGTGGTAAGAAAATGGGCTCTGGAATCAGACTGCCAAGGTGCAAATCCTGGACATATGTACTAGTTCGTTGACTTTGGGCAAATAATTTAGCTACTCTGAGACACAGTTTTCTCATCTGTAAGATTGGAGAAAGATTTATAACCATATTGCGACAATAATACATATATGCTTGTCACCCAGTTTCCCTGTTATTAACATCTTTCTTTATTGTAATCATCGTTACAATTAATGAACCCATGAATTGAGGCATTATTATTCACCGAAGTCCCTACTTCATTCCAATTTTCTTAGTTTTCACCTAGAGTTCTTTTCTTTTTTTATTCAAGGGTTCCATCCAGGATATCACATTATGTTTAGAGTTCATTGATTATGAAATGATTCCTATACTTTTCATGTTTTTGATGGCCTTTAGAGTATTTAGGAGTCCTGGTCACATGTTCTATAGAATGTGCTCTGCTGAAATTTGGTATTTTTCTCATGATTAGACTAGGATTAATCACATACTATCAACATGACTTACCTCTGTATCATTGTTCATGTTAGCCATCTGGCCAAGGTAGTGTTTGCCAGTTTTCTCCACTGTGAAGTTGCTCCTCTGAGGCCTGCCCCTCCCCCCACCTTCCACTATGAAAGTCACTAATCAACTCACACTTGAAGAGTGGAGAGTGATGCTCCCTGCCCTTGAGGGAGGACTATTTATACAAATTATTGGGAATTCACTGCAAGGAAGATTTAATTTTTATCCTCTACTTCAGCAGTTCTCAACCTGTGGGTCATGACCCATAGGAACTAACTGTATTAATGGGCCGCGGCATTAGGAAGGTTGAGAACCACTGCTCTACTTACTTATTTTTCCTCCTTTTTTTTTTTTTTTTTTTTTTGAGACAGAGTCTCACTATGTTGCCCTTTCACCTTCGGTAGAGTGCTGTGGTGTCACAGCTCAAAGCAACTTCAAACTCTTGGGCCTAAGCGATTCTCTTGCCTCAGCCTCCTGAGTAGCTGGGACTACAGCCGCCCCCCATAATGCCCCGCTATTTTTTCTTTTTTTTTTTTTACTTATTTATTTTTCAATAATTAATTTATGTCAGTATGGCTTCACGAATATTTGTATTATACTTTGGGTTATAACCCAATACTTCTCTGTGCATTTTGTTGCTCACATAATTCTAGCATTAGCTAGAAGCTCTTTCAGATGGCTTTTATGTCCCTTTGACATACCCCCTATCAATGTGTGTTTGGTTTGTTTTGGTTTTCCAGTACTTCCTACTTCTTAGCACTGTAAGATACTCCAGGCTCACTTTGTGAATTTCTTGCCCCAGCACTGGAGTCAGCCTTTCATTTAAGGACCTCACCTTCCTTTCATTAGAAACCGAGATCAGGCCAGGCGGAGGTGGCACATGCCTATAATCCCACTGTGGGAAGCCAAGGCAGGAAGATTGCTTGAGGCCAGGAGATCAAGACAAGCCTGTCAACATAGAGAGACCCCTGATTCTACAAAAAATTAAAAATTAGTTGGGTGTGGTGGTGTTTGCCTAAAATCCAAGCTACTGAGGACGCTGAGATAGGCAGATCGCTTTAACCCAGGAAATTGATGTTACAGCAACATATGATCATACCACTGCACTAGCCTGGGCAACAGACTGACACCTTGTCTCTTAAAAAAAGGAAAAAGAAAGAAAGGCTATAGGCTATAGTATATTTAGCAGTACCCCTGGCCTCTGTCTATTAGATGCCAATAGCAACTTTCCTCCTATAGTTTTGAAAATAATGTCTCTAGACATCATTAAATGTCCTCTGGGAGGCAAATGGCCACAAGTTGAGAGCCACTGCTATAGAGACACACCTGCTGAAAATTACTATAAGGTAATATAATGGAGAGCAGCCTTAACACTGCAGAAGAAAACTCGAAGTTTGCCAGAGGCAGTGCCATTTAAACTGAAACCTAATTTGCAATGCTGTTTTAATGAGCAATTATTATTATTTGTTTTTGAGACAGAGTCTTGGCCTGTCACCCTGGGTAGAGTGCCATGGTGTTGTAGCTCACAGCAACCTCAAATTGGGCTCAAGCCATCCTCTTGCCTCCGCCCTAGAAGTAGCTGGGACTACAGTTGCCTGCCACAAGGCATAGCTTTTTTTAAAGAGATGGGGGTCTTGCTCTTGTTCAGGCTGGTCTTGAACCTTTGAGCTTAATGGATCTGCCTGCCTCGGCCTCCCAGAGTGCTAAGATTATAAGTGTGAGCCACTGCACCGGGCTTATTAAGTAATTATTGTGAGCAAGACAAAAGGTAATGTTTTACTCTCATTATTCTCATATAATCTCAAACTTAAAAAGCCAGCGACAGAGTAACTTGCTTAGGGCTTGAGCTGGACTTGACAGGTCCAGCCGGCTAAGTGAACAGGAAGCCTCAAGGTTACCAACATGTGTCCACACTGCTCAAGTTAATCCTATCTCAACAACTCACTTTGTTTATAAAAGTGCAATATCATCTCATTTTTAATTTTGTGTATTGAATTATGGGTTTTGAGAGTAGGAACTATGCAGTGTTCATCTTATATCTCCTTTCTAACACAATGTTTGCAACATAATAGGTGTTTGATAAATGTTTGATAAGTGAGTTAATATCAGTCTATGTCATCAAAATCCCCACTCACGGATTATGGAATTAGCTCACAATTTGGTCAGTCACTCTCTTGCACCTCTGGAGGAAGACGCATTGCTTGGCACACCAGCCCACCTCCAGTACTCTTACACACTTTGCCTCATTGTTTTACTTCTGGAACCCGTACAAGGTGTAGCTGGCTGTCAGCTAGTAGTGACTTCCTTGAACTGATTATGGCCAGTAGCATTTTGCCATGGGTGCAAGCTGCAAAAGAGGAAAAACATGCTTTATTTCTAATATTAAAATGCATAAATGTATTGCTACCAGTTTCCACATATAATGTCAATTATGTACTTTTGACAGTTCCATTGTCTCATATGATTCTTTTGTCATTTTAAGGGAAATTTTATGCATTCCATGAAAGGTTTGTTTTGTTCCTGTCTTTCAATTCCTTATGATTTTCATCCTAAGTTTCATTTCACTTATTTATCCTTTTTGTGGTGATGGTAGTGACTTTCTTCTTGTTCAGTAAACAAAACAAGAGGAAAAATGCCCTGTTTTTTGTTTGTTCCTTTTCTTTTTCCTACAACTTTTGGATCTGCTATTTTCAGTTGCTCTGAAATTTTAGGAGTCTATTGAATTAGAAGTTGCTCTCTGGTTTCAAGACTCTCTCCCTTTCCTTTGCTAAAATTCTGGTCTAATTAAAAAAACAGTAGATCATAGTTAAATAAAACTGTACCCAGGATAACCCTAATTTCCATATGCAGATTTATCTGCACTGACAGCCACCCCCCTTGCGCGCACACACTCTCTCTCTCTTTCTCCTTCCCCTCCTCTCCAGCTCCCTATTGCATTGTGTCTGACTGATTTTCAGAGCACCTTCGCTGTTTCCCCCTTTTCATTCTCTTTCTATAAAATATCTAGACAGGAAGAAGGTGGCTGCAGAGGCTGAAAAATCTCATATTCTGCCTGCAATGTCATCGTTTCTTTCCCCCATTTTAGGGGGCTGAAGTTGTCCAGGAAGGGATGCAGAGGAGCTGGAAAGGAAGGGGGGAGCTCTCCAGAGGCAGCTGCGTACAGGGGCAGGGGCTGCCGCCAGATGTGCCTGCCTTTCTGGGCTTTGCTGCGAAAGGGGCAGCAGGAGGAAATATTGGGAGACAAAAGCCCCGGTTTAAATGATCATTTTCTTTATTTAACATGGCAGCAGACACTCTCTGCATAGGATCATCATGCCAAGCATAAACTGGACTTTCTCACTTGCCTGGCAGGAGTCAGACAGATCTCTGTGCTAAATGAGCATCTGAGGTAAGACCCACTGTTTCAGATACTTGATTTTTTTTTCCTAATTAATTAATGCTCTTAAATATATGTTTCAGCCTCAATCACAAACAGTATAGTGGGGGCAAATCTGCATCTAAAGAGCTAAGAAAAAGCAGAGGTATAATATATTCAACTCAGTTTGGGGAGGTTAGTTATTCAATACTGTGTATGCTGTTTGTTTTTAGGAAAAATATTTGGTTTAAGGATAGACTAGTGTCATCATAATCCACCACTGGTGATAATACTGATGTTCAGACTCTTAAAAAAACTTTGCAAAAAGACAGTGAGCTACAGATGCATGTGCTGTATTTTTAGCTCACATACAAATATTAGAACTCTTATTAAAATGATAGGGGTTTTTTTTTGTTTTTTTTTTAGCCAAGCAGGAATGAATGCTGCATAATTAAGTACAGTATTTAATTTGGCTGTTGTGAAGCAAAAGAATAAGGTAATAATTTTTATTGTACTAATCAGTCTCAAGATGTTCTCTGTGTTAATTGGGTTAAAAAAATTGCAGTACTTATTAGAAATTCTAATTTCACAATGCAGCACTGACAATAAGCTCAGCCAGTGAATTATTCACATCTTTAATTTGCTCACTTAATGACAGTGTTCTGTAATCAGAGTGCAGAGACTGCTGCCTATGCATTATGTATGATGCTCAGGACTTAAATGCAGGACATTATGAAGCTCTCAGTGGTTCAGTAATTAGTTTTCCACAAGACAGGATTTAGATATTCACAGATAAAAGTCCACAGTTGGATAATGCTAAGATTGCAACACAAAATAACAAAGGAAAGGAAGCTCAAAGTTTGGACTGAAACTTTTGTCTCTAGGGCCTTGTCCACCGTGGAAACAGAATCATGCCACCTGAAATAGTTGCCTAGCTCTGATCACATGTTTGAAAACTGTTTTTGAACAAAGTTGTAGCAGGCAAGGCATTTGAACAATTTCAGTGGACCAGAGGGGAAAGATAAAACCTTTTTAATTAGTGTTCATGGAAGCCCTGCGATATATCATCCTAACAAGTCTGCAGCACGCATAGCAGGCATTCTCCCTGCGCTTTGTAACTTAGTTAGTGCAAATGCAAATCAGGTTACAATAGTGTTTGGCTGTAATTGTGTTTGTAAAAGGGTTACATGCCCAAATGGAGATTGAGCTTGCTCATGATTTTGTTCCAATTGATTCTGAGGGAAAGTTTGAAAATCAAATGAGATATTAAGTAATTCTGGGCATGAAAGGAAGTAGATCTGAATTGTCAGTACAACTTTGAAATTTCTAACACTTGTCAGTCTGAACTTGTCAGTTTTTCCCTAGTGATGCTGAGGTTGTTCAGTCATAAATTATATAACTTTAATTGATTACTCAAAACCATTTTAAAAATGCATACTAATTTTGGGAAAACATTTCACAGTACCATTTTTTAAAGTTTAATGACTAATTCAAAATCTCTGATATTTTAAGTAAAAAGAATATTTGGTAGACTGTTTTTTTTTGAGAACTTAAATATAAATGTTTACTAATAAAGTCTTACTGTTTTATCATTCTTTAGTCTAAGATTTTTGCTCATTTACCATATCCAAGGTTTGGAATCCTTCATTACAATTGATATTCAAAATCAGAATATATAATAATACTTTTTAAACACTGCCTTTTATGGCTTAGAATACTTTTTAAAAGAAAGTTGAATTGAGAAATCTGTAAGTAAATAAACTGTTTAGTGAAAGAATGAAGGAGTCAAATTTTAAAAAATTACATTGTAACATACATTTGAAAATTTTAAATCGGAAAATAAAGTAAGCTATATCTCCAAATTTGATTTCTAACTTCTAGAACTGAAGAGTGACTTTAACAAAATAAAAAGTTTTTTATATATGTTTAAGAAACTATTGCCTTGTGATACTTCTAACATGCGTTTTGGGAAAGGGTGCTTGGTATCCAATTAGTATACTGGGCAGGTGAGCAAGTAACCTGGCTTTACCTTGGGTTTGGATCAGATTAGCATTCATGGATGGATAATGTTTGACAATCAGATGGTGGTAGTGGTAGCTCAGTAGAGTTAAAAAAGAAAAGAAAAGAAAACGAAAAATTGGGAATTAGGGAATCTGAGTTCTACTCCCACTTCTGCCACAAAACCACCACAGAGTTGTTAAGGGGATAAATGAGGTAGGAGAAGTGAAAATTTTTTGAAAAAATTTTTTTTTGAGACAGAGCCTCAAGCTGTCACCCGGGATAGAGTGCTGTGGCATCA